>JAKCVP010000221.1:0-224980 GCA_023512835.1 Taxillus chinensis
TCTTGTCGTCAGAAATCACTCACCTCTGTCGTATATTGATGCCGTAGGACTCGTATATGCACTGCTTGTGATGCCAAGTGACCGTCAGGTGGAACCGGACCCACATGCCTACCAAGCCAGATGCCCAGAGTTCTGTCGGTGCCGTGTCATGAACCGCGTCGATGAACAAGAAGGACCGAGTCGGTACAGGAATAGAACAAGACAAAGACGCAGCCTTGGAAGGCCTCGACCACCATTGGCAGCAAGTGGAACGCAGTAATGTGAAAAGCTTGGGCCTCCACAGATGCGATATCGTACTATCGGATCTTCATCTTCATCTTCGATAGCATCATGACCCTCGTCTCTCTATCCTCCATCGCATCGTCCCCGGAAATGTCAACGCCGCATGGTCTGAGCGGAGATGAGGTGAAGACGTTGACGACGAGGTGCCTAGAAGCTCGCACGCGGGCATACTGTATGTCTTCAACCGTTTGATTAATGCTTCAGCCATGCTTATCGTCGAGCTCCTACACAACGCTCCAGTCACAGCATCGTCCCAGCAGAGCGCCGCTCAGGCTACAAGTCGTAGATCATCATCCACTTGTATACTCTACTCTTGCACGTGCCACTACCGAGATGAGATCGCTGGAGGCTTCTGCGCGAAGACAAACGGCCGGTGGTGTTCCAGGCGTGCGAAATTCGATCAAACGGTATCGGCAGCATCGCCCATGGCCAGCATCAAAGCATTTTCCTGAAGCGTCAAGCGGTGGTCAACTTTGCTAACAAGCCTCACTCCGTCTAGGCCCCTATTCACACTTCCGAGTAGGCGCTACCCTTCTTACGACCGATCCTAGTAAGCCCCTCGTTCTCGTACTTAGGGACCCTTGTGAGCACTACTTACGAGGCACACTCAGATCATCCGTATATCGATGGCAGCAATGTGGAGAATGCCGCATACCCGTACGCTTCATTGCAAGGCTTGTGCTACCTAGAGTGCACCGCTAACTCGTCACAAGATCTGGGATCTGTGCAGAGCGAACCGCTCTGGGCTTCGCCATAGGAGGACTCGGTTTACGCCAAGGTTCGATCAGAGCAATCGCCGTATCTACAGATCTTGTCGGCAAAGACGGAACGACTGAAGGTTTCGCGAGCCCGTGTGGAATGTGCAGACAGGTCATTAGAGAGTTTTGCGATCTCGATACGCCCATTTTCCTCCACGATGCGACCGGCAAATACATTGTCCGAACGCTGGGTGAACTACTGCCTCTGTCCTTTGGTCCAGAAACACTGCCACCGCCGCAGCAATTGCCCACCTCTGGCAAGTAGGCGCCTGAGGAGGCGTTTGTCAGGTAGGGCAGCAGGTCGGTCCATGACCCTCGGAGCTCCGCCGTACCTGTGCTGGTGTACCTGCGCAATGCTGCTGCTTGACATCTAGGCCATTTTTGCCAGCGTCGTCCCTTTGCTGTACCTTGTAGGCCATGGGCCTTTGTGTCGCCGTACCCTCGAAACCCGATTTCAGAGCAATTTTGAAAATGAAAGCACACACTGTACGTACGAACTTTTTATCCAGATTACCACAGCGCTGTCTCCGGGATAGAGAGGCGTGTATTTCTATATCACTGTCAATAGATGGTACGTTCGATGTAATCAGAGCAGCTTTTTGTATTGTAAATCCTGCCGCCGCCGAGAGCGCACAGAATCCAGCGCACGACGGCTGACGTTATGCTGGGCTATCCCGGAGCCCTTTTCGGGTCAGTGCTGTCATCATACGAGGACATTTAATGAGGTACTCGCTGTTCGAAACAGTTGCTCGTGAAACGCACTTGCAAAGATCGATTGAAACTTAGGAATGACCTTCATCATTTTCCGCAAGAAAGCGCGCTGTATTCTATCGTTCATCTGCGCGCTTTGCCAGCTTGCCAAGGGCTATGTAGTCAGCAATAATTCTGGGTCTGATCCTGTGCGTTCGAACGATTCTATCTCTGACCAGCCTTTGCCTGGAGATCTTCCCTGGGACCTACATTCCCCCTTTCGACGGACTGTGTACGACTTTAGCAAGTTGGAGATTTGACGGGTCGGATCATACAAAGGACCGCAAGTGTCAGAACGACCTGAAGTTTTGGCAGCATTGTCATCTACTTCCAGAGTGGTGGACAGGAGACCGCCATGCCTCGAGGGTGTTCGGGTTCAAGTGCCCCACACATTATATTTGCATGGAAATCGATGCCAGCACAGGGCAGATCATAGCGGACCCAGAAACCTTTGAAGACCAGACGAGTGTTAAATGTATTAGATGGCTGGAGGAAGATATTGCGGTGTTGATACGGGACCTTCAAATACAGTGGGTCGCCGAGTTCGTCTTATTGCCCTTTTTAATGGATCACGTTGGTGGTCAGTTATCCCTTTCAGGCGACACAGCAGGACTCGATTATACTATGGCTGTCCACCACGGACCTCGAGGAAATGTGTCTAATCTGCTAAGTCAGGAGACGATCCGAGGATCCTCGCAAAGAGGAGACGCTGGCACATTCCACGCAGTCACATTCGAGTACGATGTGCCCAAGACCGCGGCTAATGAGGTCGTTCAGTTCTCCATCATGTCGAAGAACAAACCTAAGAACACCTTACTGGGGAGTGTGCACTGGGGTCCCTACAAGAAAACGTGAGTCCTCGACTCCATCAAGTTCGAGGAGCCAAAGCAATTGGGTTCGCTGGACTAGATGGCAAGCTTCTAGCCTATAAGTCCAAAGTCGCACTGCAGAACTACCACAGTGGGCCTGCTGAGGATGCTTGTATGATTTGCGCGGGGCACTTGGATCGCGACCGGAGGAAAGTACTTGTAGGCGTGCCAGGCGGCACTCAGAGGGCACAGCAACAAGTGTGGCAGAGTAATTTACCAGATTCTCAGAGGCATGAAAGGTTGGGATGAGGAGGTCTTCGGGCTCAGCGCACACGAGACCTCGGCGACCGAAAAGCGATTACTTGTATCCAATGAGCTTCCTGTTGTGAGCTTCTATTTGATTGCGAATGCTTCGATGACCTCGTATGAGATCTGATAAGGATGGCCATGGCTCATACCTACATTTGATCTGCGGCTGGGCGGTGAAATGAATGATGGCCCCGTTCTGATTGGCTGCAGCATCTACCAGGTCGAACCTCACAGCTGATGTCGCCAACCTCGACCCATCAAGCGCACACCTACCTCAGCACCATGCAGTCTCTACGTCAAAGCGCCCTGCGAGCAGCTCCTCGAGCTCGTCTCCAGCAGCTCGCTCGACGCTACGCTTCAGATCACGCCCATCATGACGCTCACCATGGCCCAGCCAACGAATCCTTCGGCGTATGTCTTCGTTGATTCTTTCTGACCCCCTCGCTCTGAGACCTGCTAACCATAGCCAAGAAATCCTTGTACATAATCCTCGCCGTTCTTCCCACTGCTTACATTGTCTACAACATCTCTCGCCCTTCGCCGACAGGCCAAGCGCATTCCCTCACACAGTACCTCGACCAATTCTCCAGTTGGCGGAAGACCTGGGAAGAGCGCAATGCCCACCACACGAAGATGGTCGAGCAAGCTGGCCACGACCGGAACTTGTTCATCAATACGCAGATGCCAAACTACATCGATCACCGCATGCCCGAGCTCCTAGGCAACACAGGCAGTCCGTTCAACGTAAAGGCGGGATACAAGCCAAACTTGAGCGAGTTGCACGATCATCTCGAGGGTAAACTGAAGAAATCGGAAGCACAGAAGATCAAAGACCTCGGTTGGTAGATGGTGGCGCTCGACGTTTGTGAAGGAGCCATAGGACGGGGTCGTTTGATGATATCAACCAGATGGAGCCTCGCAGCTCTCAGCATTGCCATTGCCGACGATGCTACACACGCTTTTACTTTGTTCATCATGTGTGGGAATAGGAACAAGGATATGAATAGGAATGAACAGTAGAAGTCAAAAAGCCTATGGAAGTCTTCCAGTTCTTCAGTACGGGCTACCTAAGCCTAGTTGCGCGAAGGCTTCCCACTCTTCTTCCAGGCCTGACTCCTAGCATTACCATGCGTGTTTCTACGTGCACGTTTTCCATCTTTCTTCTTTCCAGAGCCCCCCATTTTCAAGGCTGGCTTTTTCGTACGTGTGGCACGAGCGCCTTCAAAGATAATAGCTTCAGGTGTTTTGAAGCTGGCGGTCCCGGAAGGGGTAGCGTTTGCACCTGTGCCAGGCGTCGACCCTTTTTCTAGGCTACCTGACTTACGCAGTGAGGCGGCACCAGCTTTGCCGAGCAGCTTCGTAACACGTCCCTGCAGGGACCTAGACTCCTCGGCACCCTTTCGCTTCGAGCCCTGCTCTGCTATTCGAGGTTTGTTCTTGGCGGCTTCCTTCTTCGCTGTGAACTTCTTTGCTCGCGTCACCCTGAGCTTACGGGGCAGCAATGGAGGAAACTTCTTCTCGTTGAAGAGGAGTGCTGCCTCTACGCCATTTTCATCTGCAAACTGGACGTACGCGATTCCTTTGCTAATGCGTGTTTTCGAATCACGCACCACCCGAACGCTTTCGACCTTGCCGGCTTTTGAGAATTGTACCCATAGGCCTTCTTCCGTGTCACCGATCAATGGTTTTCTAACGCTCTTTCCCTCGGCCTTTTCACTCTCGCGGATCCTCGTTTCGTCGTCGACGAAGCCGAGGTTGCCTACGAAGACGCAGCGACGATGGTCCTGCTTCATTGGATGCGCGACTTCGTCCACTCTCAAGTGCCGGCCTAGCACCACTGTGCCATTGAGTCGCTTCGCTGCTTCTCTCGAGGCAAGCTTCGTGCTGTAGACGGCATATGCGTTGGTGCTCTTGCTCGTCTCGTCCATTATCTCCTTCTTCACGAACGCTGCTTTTCTGGGGACATGTGTAGAGTATGCAGTGCTCCGAAAGCGTATCGACTCTACCTTGTGTTTGCCAGAGTCTGCAGGCAGGTGTGGGAAGAACGACGCTAAATGTTGTAGCAGGGTCTTCTTCGATGCTTTGTCGGTAATGGCTGATGTTGCGACGTTCGCGAGGAACACTGTGCGTTGAGCCTTTTCTAGTTCAGCTTCATCCTTTGACGGAGCCAGTGTCTCGTGCATGGGCGGCGCCTCGGCGTCTTCTTCTGACTCCTCGTCTACCTCCTGATTACCGTCAACGTCCTTCTCGTCGTTGGCGTCGAGCATGTCGGTGTCGAGCGGCTTGTCCTCATCTTCGCTTTCGACTTCCTCTTCGACCGACAAGGCGCCTGCTACTGGCTTGACCTTGATTGAGACTTCATCATTCAGCTTCTTGGCTCTCTTTGCGGCGCGCTCTGCTTGAAGCTTTTGGAATTCCCGCTGCTCCTCACGCGCAATCTTTTGCAAGTGTCGACTCTCGAGATCATCTTCCTCGTCCCTCGCTCTTTTGCGTTTCGGTGCTTGTGCCTTTGACGCGGGCTCGAGAATGTCCTTTTGTTTACTGTGAACCCTGTTGTCGAGTCCGACTACATTTTCCACAGCATCTTCTGGGTCGACGAATTCCTCACTGCCTTCTGATAGTTCTTCGTCGTCGTCCTCCTCCTCTTCCTCTTCTTCCTCTTCTGCGGCAGACCCAAGGCCGGCCTTGCTCACTGAAGAGGACTTGGATGTTTTCGCTGGTACAGATACCGGTCCTGCCTACGTTTCATAAGCTACTAGATCTTGTTCTGAAGCTTGGGGAGCTCTGCTTACACTGGAGGAGAAGAGTGCGCTCAAGGCCGGATTCAAGGCCTTGGAGGGCGCAGAAAGCGAGAAACTCCCCACGACCGCCTTGCTCTTCAATGCACCACCCTTGGACATATTTGCGACAATTGCGAGGAAAAAAGTCCAGAGCAATGCCGGTTCGCAGGAAAGTTTCAGAGAAGACCGAGAGCAAAAAAAGCAATCCGGCCAATCATGCGCGTCGGCATTGCATCAAAGGTCGGAGGCAGATCGTCGCAACGCCGATGCCTCAGTGAGGTCGTCTTTCTCCCCCAGACTCGCTCCCTCAGCACCACTCCACCAGCCTGTCTTCTCCGAGCGTTTCTGCGCCTTGCCGTCGACCTTGCCCTCTCCATGTGATCTGCTGCGCTCGTTTTCGCATGCTCGTCGAGCTCCTCTCTGCTCCTCCGCTGATCCCCCCCAGCGTGACATCGGCCCACACTCACGAAAGCGACCCATCTTCAGAACGCGCATTTACCTTTCCCCACCTCCCAATCGAGCTCTGTACTCCTGTCAGCGCACTCGCCTAGCCTCTACGGATATATCAGCAGAAGGAGCGACCAAAGATGAGCGCGGTTCCACGGAGCCAGCGCACGAGGAACAAGCCGTCTACCGCGGACCCTCCAGACCCTGAACAAGGTATGTCATAGTCTTTCTACAACTTATTCATGAAGTCGACAGCATTTGGTTCTGGATTTCTGCCAGATCATGACTCAATTGTAGCGGCGCGCATCAATTGGCGTGCCCCGGTCGAGTCGTGCTCATGACCGCGTGCAATGACAGCATCACATGCACCCCCAGCAGTCAACGCCCCAACTGGATATCGGGTGCGCACAAAGATCGCAATTGCCTTACAAACAATCTGGGAGCTCATTGCTAATTTTCCGTGTTCCATAGACAATGTCGCAAACAATCCTTCTAGCCCCGCCCCTCCACCCGCCGAGTCGAAACCGACCCACACTACACAACCATCCCTCACAAACGCAGAGGCCATGGACATACTCATGCAGCTCTCGAATGGAGCTGACCAGACGCGATCTACTGTCCCGCCATTGAATGGCGGTGCAAATGCAGCGACCAAGCCATCCACGTCACAAGTACGACCGGAAGTTCTGCGCGCAGCGAGCGATCGATCAAGCAGTCTCAGTGAGCTAGACGATCTAGAAGATCAAGATGAGCCACCTGAAGAGCCTCAAGATCCTCCAAGCTCGGACGATGATGACGAAGAGGACGACACTGAGGCAGAGACCGAGCGGCTCCACATCTCTCCGGAGAAGTCGCGAATGCTCGCGGCAGGTGGAGCTCGTTCGCATCTCGGCAGGCAGTCCTCTCGGCAGAGCGAGATCCTGTCTGATATCGAAGATGTTGATTCTGCTGACGAGGCAGGACTTTCCATCCAGCCGCTAGGAGCAGACACCACCAAAGGGAAGAACATCACATCCGCTGAAGCTGCGAGCCGTAAGCGGAAAAGAACAAGCTCCCTGGTAGAGCCACTGCGCAACAGACCAAGCTCAGGACGCATGGACCAGCCTGAAGTGGGCGACGGAGACGTGATCATGCAGACAGACGATGTAGTGCACGACGACGAGCTTTCCGAAGCTGCAGAAGAAGGCGAGCTCGCCGACAGAGAAGTCGACGAAGAAGCACTGAAGTCGCCCACACTTGCGGCTTCCAAAGCACGGAATGACGAGCTTGACTCAAGCGACAGAGAGCTATCAGAGCCTCCAGACGAAGCTAAAACGCCTCCAGAAGTCGAGCCTGATGAGGGCGGCGCGCCGGAAGAAGTCGACGCAGGTGCAGATGTTGAGGCGGACGTTGATGCAGAGGCAGAGCCCGATGTCGAAGAGGATGAGGCAGAAGCTGCGGCGAAGAGCGAAGATGAGCGTAAGTTGCCGTTGTGGTTTGACTGCGGCGTAAAGCTGACGTTTCTAGTTGCCAAGAAGATGACTGCGATGGATGCATTGAAGCCAATCGAGAATCTCTTCGCGATCTTCCGTGATAAGTAAGCATATCAGGATTGCAATCAGAGGTTTCTTGGTGTGCTGACTTTGACACAGGCTCTACGATGAACGACTAGCAGCACTATCAGCGCAACTAGATCTGCTCAATCATCCAGACTGTCGGCATCCGGAATTTTTGGCCATGCGACACGCTGTAGATCTGCGTCGTGACGAGAAGGTTGAACTAGAGCAGGTCAGCTTACGGTACAAGCTGCAGGTTCAAGAGCGCCGAATTGTTGCAGATCGCGCACAAATCCACAGCCAGTACCAGCAGGCCGTGCGCGAGATGCGCGAAGAGCACATGGCTGCCCTCAATAAGAGATTCTCAAGGGTCCAGCAGGATCGAAGAAAATTCAATACACCCCAGACAAGTTACGGGTACAAGTTCGACCCTACTCGCGTGGAACAGATTGCCTCGCAGCGATCGTACAATAAAGAGGTTGCGCTCTTGTCCGGTCTGGCCAAATATGTCGGCTTTCCATCTGGTCCGTCAATACCGACGCCGAGACCACAACAGGTGGAAGAGGATTTGCGGAAGATGAAAATCCGGCCGGCAGCTCCGGCTTATGTGCCTCCAATCGCGAATACAAGAGTAGACGAAAATGTCAACGATGAGTCTTGGCTGGAGAGAAACGCATGGGCGAATCCAAACCACCCAGCATCTCAGCACGTGCGGTATAACGGGGTTTTCACGACACCGGCAAGCCAAAGGAGGACCGTGGAAGTCCAATATGGACCGATTGGATCAGGTTCCACGATACCGTTCGCATCAGACCCTCCGTCATCCAGCATGGCGCCACGGGCGACGCAAGGGGAGTCTCAGGCGCTCGTTGAGCAATCTTCTCCGTTTGAGCAGCTGAAGCGACGAAACATAGACGCACAGCATAAAAACGATATCGTGGCCCGAGACACGGCGGCAGCGATCAATGGCGGCTTGGGCATAACAACTGCTGATGAGCGAGTGGCGCACGCTGGATCAGCACGAGAGCAGCAGGACCATGGCCCGCCCCTGCACCAGTTTCCCACGCCTGGTATGACTAGTGGGGAGACTTTCAACCGCGAACGGCACGACTATGCGCGCTCGCCGCTGCCACGAGCATCGCAGATGATCAATGGGACGGGATCGTCACCTGCGCCGCCGGCAGAACGCATTGGGGTACGGTGAATCAAGGAAGTGCGTATTATTAGCGGCAGCAGTAGCAAGGTGGGCAGGAGTTGGAACTTTGCGCACCTTTCCATGCTGTGGGCTCTTTTTTTATTAGTCCCTCACGCGAGCATGTATGGCGTCTTTGTTGGGATGATACCAAAGTGCGAACGAATGCCCGACAGGCATGTGGCTGGTCCTGGCGTTTTCTTGTTTGGAATCTGAGTCGATGATTGACTATGGGCGTGTACCTGCATACGGTGGCTGTTAAGGCTTAGTGTATAGGACAGCTGATGGGCATTGTTTGCAGCTGGATGCATTCTGAAGCGAGAAAGTCCAATGTATCATCATCGAACATGAAAGCGAGTCACCGTGGGTTTGACGCTGGACAGCATTGAGGACTTTGTTGAAATGAGAGGATCTATCCCGCTTGATGAGGAACGTCGATCAGTGACAGATGCTCAAAGTGCTTCGTTGGCATGTCACTCGTGTGCTTGTGACACCTCTGATGATGATGGTGATGAGGCTCTTTCGCCCGCAGCTCCAAAGCGTACCTAATGACATCTAGCCAAATCAGGGTATGTCGACGTATTGTCCGCGACTTCCGCCAAACTTCAAAGACACGACGTGCAAGTGCGGCGAGCGCATTCGTGAACTTGTAATCTGAACTTACCACAAACCCTTGTATAATTTTGCGCATCGTCCCTGCTGTTGTATGATCAATGTGATTCTCCTCTCTCCATTTCCCTCTTAGGAGCCGTGGAACCCACCATAGAACCATCAAGAGAGCCGACACTGAGAAGAGACGTGGCCCTCACGACATCATACAGCGCCGGGCAGCACCTCGCAGACAGACCGCCCATCCCGCACAATGAAAAGCTTCTGGGCCCTCCCAGTCGCCCTAAGACTAGCAATTGCCACCCAACCGACCTTCAGCGTCCAAAATGATATCCTAGCCTACCCCCAATACGAAGTCGTCTTCTCAGAGTCCTTCATTCCAGCCGAAGACGCACGGAAGCGCGTAGCTCTACAGAAAGCTCGCGACACAGGCGATGAAGGGAAAGCGACGGATCTAGCGATGCGCTCGTTCGAGGCGGATGGGAGCGCATCGGCTTCGGTCAAGGATACGTACGAGCAGATGCGTGTCAATGAGACGGACTACTTATGTCGCATACCGTATGTGGCGCCTACGAGTCCGACGAATAGCTCCGGTACGCCAGAGACGGCGCAGGAGCAGCAGCAAGAGCGCGAGCGGGCGCATCATCACGGCTGGGAGCTGTTGTCGGGGATGAAGGGGAACTGCATTTACTACCCGGCTGGGTGGTGGACCTATTCCTTTTGCTTTGACAAGGAGGTCAAGCAATTTCACAGACTACCGCCGGGGGGTCCAGTGCCGATATACCCGCCGGTAGAAGATCCGCAGGTGCACAGCTATGTTCTCGGAAAGTACGACGATGCTTCCAGGGCGACGCCGCAGGGTCTGGATGGCGAGCAGAAGCCTCTGGCTGCAGATGAAGATGCGTCGGGTAAGGAGCTCAGCTCGCAGCTACAGACAAGAGGCGAAACGAACTACCTCGTTCAGAAGCTTGGAGGCGGCACAATTTGCGATTTGACGAATCGGGAGCGGGCCATCACGGTGCAGTTCCACTGCGATCCTCACTTGCCGGAACACATCCATATGATCAAGGAGACGGCTACTTGTGCCTATCTCATGGTTGTGCATACGCCGCTGCTGTGCAACGACGTTGCTTTCCGACCGCCCGAGGTCGATAAGCCAAACTACATCACATGTCAGGAAGTTGTTGAGAAGGAGGATGTGAAGAGCTGGACTGCAAGAAAGGCAGAGAAGGCAAAAAAGATCTTGTTTGGGAAGGACCGAACAGCAGGAGATGCGAAGGAACCCATCATCATCGGTGGAATCGAGGTGGGCGGCAAGAAGATTGTTGGTGCTACACCGGAGACCACGATTGAGATCAGCAACATCATCAAGCCTCCGCGACAACAAGGTGCGGCAGGCGAGCGCTTCATTGCAACTCTGGCCAAATCGGATGGCAAGTATCGAAGCGTCATGTCCGAAGAGGAAATTGAGAAGCTTGGCCTGAAGGGCAAGCCGGGAGACATTGAGGATCTCATTTATGAGATCGAGACAAAAGTGAAGGAGAGAGGAAAGAACATCCCGTGGAGACTGGATGTGTACGAAACCCATGCTGGCTATGAATTCCGGGGCCTCTGGGACGAGGATGGAGGTGGCTTCGGCGATGAAGAGCAACAGTCTGAGGAGAGTGCCAAAACAAGCGGGACTCAAAATAAGAAGTCTTCTGCTCCTGGAAAGCAAGAACAGCAGGAAGGTAGCCAGGAGGAGTATAAGGATGAGCTGTAGTCGTAAATGCATGTGGGGTATCTTTTTTTTTCCATCGCCGTATGAATCCCAGAACGCCGTGACGATGCAGACAGAGCAACGACTGTTCTCTCTCAAGAGTTGAGAAGCTTGTTCCTCTTCTCGCGCCTCTTGAGTCTTTCGACTCGTTTCCTGTGCATCTTTTCTGCCATTTTCTCGTAGCGCTCCTTCTCTTCCTTGTCGGCCCTCTTTTGCTTCAGTCTCGCAATCTCCGTCTGTCGTGCCTGCTCCTTCTCATCCTTTAGTTCCTTTTCGCGGGCTCTGACCAGGTTCCGCTCTTTAGTCTCGGCTGCTCGCTGTTCGTAGGTGCGAAGGCCGCTGGAGGGACGGAATGCGCCCTTGCTGGGCTTCCAGTTTTTTCCTAGTGAGTCTTGGTCAGCTTGTGCGAGCGCCGAAGAGCGTGAGGAGTCTCACCATTAACGCGGACCATTTTCAAGAGGCCGGCCGCGGGTATGAGAGGCGCTTATGGTGATTATAAGTCTGACACCGCCTTTGTGATGTGTTGCGAGTGAGCGACGCTTGTGACCTAGACCCGCAGGGCCAAGCGAGATGGGAGAAATGTTGGCAGATTTTATTGATAAGATGATCGGCCATCGGCGGATGCAGCGGCTTCGGTGCCTGACAGCACGACAAGCCCAGGGCGTCACCAACTGCGACTGGCTGGTGAGCCATTTTTACAGACACAGGGTCCCATGCCATTGACGCAGCATGTCACGATCGTCAGTTTAACCCTCACTTCCGCTAACTTGTGACACACGCCGCACGGATTGGGAGACTTCACTAGGCGGTGCTCCTGGATGATCGCAGTATATCCCTCGTGCATCCCCACCACCCTCGTACGCTCCATAATACACCTTGGCTTCCTGCTCCAGAGCTGCCCCTCCTCCTCTGCTGCCGAGCAAAGAAAAGTTGAACCTCAGAATGCTGCCGCGATAGCAAGTACGTAAGAGGTCCCGACTATTCAGGTCAACAAGTATCTCTCACGGCGACATCTTGCCCGACTTTTGGATAAGCAATCGGTGCCAGCGCGTACCGCCCCGCCAGCAACAATGGCCGCGGATCTGAAAGATGCCCAAGTCTTCCACTCAGACCCGTACGGGATGGAGGCAAGACCAGAGATTCGACCGACCTCGGGCCCTGATGAAAGCATCTCTGCTCTGCAGGAGATCACCTGCGGCTCTGTATGTTGTTGCTGCCAGCCCTGGTCAGCTTCTGGGAAAATCCTGCTAATCAGATACAGATTGCTGGAATTGTAGGCAAATACATTGAATATCCCTTTGACACCGTCAAAGTACGTCTACAGTCGCAGCCTGCAGGTCAATTACCGCTATATACTGGTCCTCTCGACTGCTTCAAGAAGTCACTGGCGCGAGATGGCGTGATGAGCTTGTATCGCGGTGTGAGCGCGCCACTGTTCGGAGCTGCTCTAGAGAATAGCAGTCTTTTTCTTTCGGTAGGCAACCTCACGTTATACTGACTTGACGACGTGTCTGACGTGTTTGTCTAGTATCGTCTATTCCAACAGGCACTGAAGAAGACTCTGTATGCTGGCCAAGACCCACTGCCCATGGGTGCGCTATTCCTAGCAGGCGGCGGTGCTGGCGCCGTCACGTCTCTCGTTTTGACACCAGTTGAATTGGTCAAATGTAAGATGCAGGTGCCGGCATCGGCCGCCGCTGCCCAAGGCTACAAGCCGCCCGGTCCTGTCAGCATCCTGAGAAGCGTTGTCCGCCACAACGGACTCTTGGGGTTATGGCGGGGCCAGCTGGGCACCCTGGTACGTGAGACCGGAGGTTCAGTCGCATGGTTTGGTAGTTACGAAGCTGTCAGCCGGTATCTAAGCCGCAGACGCCCAACAGAATTGCAAGATACGCCACTCCCCATTCCCTATCAGATGCTAGCCGGCGCAACGGCGGGTATGAGCTACAACATTTCATTCTATCCAGCAGACACAATAAAGTCATGCATGCAAACCGAAGAAGCCGAGCTGGCAGGGGCTGCGCAAAAGTCCTTCTGGGAGGTCGGTCGCAATATCTGGAGAGAACAAGGCCTCAAGGGTCTATACCGCGGATGCGGCATCACAGTGGCGCGATCAGCGCCATCATCAGCGTTCGTATTTACCGTCTACGAAGGATTGAAGACAGCAACCACGTCGAACAGCAGAGTCGACGTGTGACGAGACTCATGATATACTCTTTGGCTTCGGCATTGGGAAAGGGCGTTTTGGTTTGGCAGATACCATTGTCTGTGCAAAGAAGGCAAGCATGGAGGTGATACATAGATGCGAAAGCATAGCCATTCTGGTGCATTCCGCAGCGGTCATGCTGCGGACCCGTCGTTTCACCATCTCGTTCTTGTGCAGTGCGAGTGACAACGTGCACGATTGGTATGAGCTTCTCCTCCTACGCGCGCCCCGTACGCGCTGAGGCTAGGGCTGTCTTCAAGGCTTAACTCGGGGCAAAGCAAGTTGCAACATCACGGCGCTTGCACGCCGCATTCACAGCATCATTGCCAGTGCTTTGCTACGGAGATCCGGGATGTAACGAGGTACAAAGTTCTTGAACATTCATCGCAGGAAGAATCGGCCGTCGACGTCGAGACCAAAATACGCTGTAGACCACGGCCCCCCCCGGCCCGTCAAAGTCAGCGAAAAGGGCAACCGCGTCATCCAGTAACCTCGACCCTGCCAAGTGGCTGATCATCTTGTCCTGACGGTAATCTATTCGCCGCATTCTGAGAAACAACCACGACAACCACTTCGCCTCTCCATTGCGCCTCTGCGCGTCCAACCCCCGTCTCTGCCTGCATCTCATTCTATGACGACCTCCCACACCGCCAGATAGCCTGAAGCAACCAGCTGTGGTCCTCCTCATCCGCAATGAGGCTCACGCGCTTCATGGCCGGAGCTGCCTACCAGCTCGTGTGCTTACTGCTCATATCCGCAACCTGGGCAGCTGAGCCTGAGAATGGCGCGGCCTATGTGCACAGAAACGAGTTCGATCACACTCCCTCGCAGATATCGTATTTCGAAGACTCGGATACCATATTGATGTTTGTAAAAGCCGCCGGTATCTTGCGGATATCTACAGACGCCGGCGAGACTTGGGGCTTCGCCGACAAGCCAAATAAGGAGAAGGATATCATCGGCCTGGTCATGAGCCCGAATGACAAGAACACTGCTATCGCTGTCGGCAACAACAACCAACATTGGATCACCTTTGATAGGGCTGACACTTGGACCTCGTTCAAGACGGATAAGGTCATCAACAGCTTCCTGGCCACTCCAATCAGTTGGCACGCCGATGACCCGAAGAAAATCATACTGAACACCTTCGATCCTAATGAAAGCATCCTCGAGCGCGGCGCGCTGGAGTCTGTATATACTACAGATGGATTCAAGAACATCAAGACTTTGAAGAAGGCCGCAGCGCAGTGTATCTGGGCCAAATCCAGACCCGAGTTTGACACAGGAGACAAGGATCTGAATGATAATCGCGTTCTGTGTGCGTCTGAAGGACCTCACGGTACCAACGAGCGCGATTACAGACTGCTTATCTCCGACGACTACTTCAAGACGGAGAAGGAGCCGAACATGGAGGGCAACCAGCCAGTTCCTGGAATCGTGTCAATGGTGTCTGCGACCAAGTTCATCATGGCCGCTCGGCGCGCTGAGGGCACTTCTGAGATGAGCCTATACACAACAAATGATACCATTCATTGGAACAGGGCACTTTTCTCACAGCAAAAGCTTGACTTTGACGGCTACACTATCCTCGAGTCGACTAACCACAGCATCCGCATAGATGTGCTGGCATCGCTACCCAGTCCCATAACAGATACCAATTTTGGCGCTCTCTTCCACTCCAACTCCGACGGTACTAGGTTCATTCGTGCCAACAAGGACATCTACACTAATCGCAACCCCTACGGATTCGTCGACTTTGAACAGCTGGCCAATGTCGAAGGCGTCATCTTGATCAATGCAGTCACGAATGCTGACCAAGTAAATGGCAGGGGTGACGAGAAGATTGTCAAGTCTAGGATCAGTTTCGACGATGCGAGAACGTTCAAGCCACTCAAACTTGAGGGAAGCGACAAGGAACTGCATTTGCACTCCGTTACCGAGCTGCACAACTCTGGTCGCGTATTCTCCAGCCCAGCGCCTGGCATTATGCTAGGCGTGGGCAGTCCAGGTGAAAGCCTCGAGGAGTATGAGAAGTGCGACACCTACGTCTCAAATGATGGTGGTGTCACCTGGGCTCTGGCACTTTTTGGCCCTCACAAATTCGAGTTCGGTGACCAGGGTTCGATCAAGGTCGCTGCGTACGACAAAGGCTCAATCGATAAGATCTCTTATGCCTTCAAGGATGCCAAAGATGGCGATTGGCGCGATTTGCACATTCCCGTTCCAACACTAGACGAAGACGGAAAAAAGAAATCAGACGACGGCGGCAAATTTAGTCCAAAGATCCTCACCACCATGCCTGACTCTACTGGTATGAGATTTCTGCTACAGGCAACGGAGGGTCGCGGTAGTGCCACTAAGAACGTAGTCTACACGATCGATTTCAACCGAGCTGACAAGCCCAAGTGTGGATCTGACGACTTTGAAGAATGGGCAGCAGGTGATGGTCAATGTATCATGGGACACAAGCAAGTGTTTAAGAGGCGTAAGCCTGGCGCGAACTGCTTCGTAAAGGACCGCTTCCATGAGCCCGTGCTTGACAAGAGCGAGACTTGCGAATGTACGGAAGCTGACTACGAGTGCGACTATGAATTTGTACGAGATACAAAGGCAAAGGAAAGCCTCAAGTGCATTCCGTCCGCTGAATACAAGAGGCCGAAAGACGTTTGCAAGGAAGACGCGAAGACTTTCAAGGGACCCTCTGGATACCGAAAGGTCCCCGGCAACACCTGCAAAGGTGGCAAAAGGATGGACGAGGAGACTGAGTGGCCATGTGATGGTTCCGACAAGCCTAAAGCGCCTGACGGTGCCATTTCTGTGGAGCCCACCGACTTCAAAGACAGACATGCCGAAGGTTTTAGGGAGTATTACTATCTCGACAAAACTCAAAGCGACGACGCGGAGGTTGTGCTCATGACACTGGAGGGCAGCAACGAGCTGTTCTCGACTCGTGACCATGGCAAAGAATGGACCTCGCGTAGCAAAGACGTGGGAAATAAAGAAGTCGTACGCATTATTCTCAATAAGAATGAGCACAACAACGCCTACTTCATTACTCCATCGAAGATTGTATACTGGACCGACGATCGCGCCCAGACCATCAAGGACTTCGAAGCACCAACTCTGCCTTACCTCGGTCCCGGTGGACCTCTGCGCTTCCACGAAAAGCGGCCTAATTGGCTCATCTGGATTGGATGCAGTGAGCATAGTACCCAAGGACATTGCGATCAGGTGGCACATTACTCGAAACGCAATGGTCAAGAGAATACCTGGCAGCCACTGCTTGAAGACGTTGAGAATTGCGAATTCGTGTATCGCACTGATCGAGGCCACAAAGAGGAAGAGGAAGATGTTGTTTTCTGCACGCAGTGGAAGAGCGGCAGATCTCAAGAACTCAAGCTCGTCAAAAGTCATGACTACTTTGAGAGGACCGACAACATGTACGAAGATGTGCTCAACTTTGCAACGATGTCGGAGTTCTTAATCGTGGCAAGAAAAGACGAGAAGGGCAAGTATCTCGAACTTGAAGCCAGCGTCGACGCCAAAAACTTTGCTGAGGCCAAATTCCCCCACGGTTTTGACGTTGAGCCAAGCGCATTCACAGTCCTGGATAGCTCAACCCATGCCATCTTCATTCATGCTACTACCAGCTCCGAAACCGGCTCTGAATACGGTACCATCTTGAAGAGTAACAGTAATGGCACATACTTCATCAAAGTCCTCGACAACGTCAATCGTAACACGAACGGTTATGTCGACTTTGAGAAGGCATCAAATACCGAGGGCGTGTCAATCCTGAACCGCGTCAGCAATGTTGAGGAAGTCGACAAGGGCTCTCACAAGAAGCTTCAGACCTGGATGTCGCACAACGATGGTGGCCAGTGGCTACCTATCCCAGCTCCTCCTACAGATGGTCAGCACGACTACCTCTGCGATGGCAAGTCAGCTACTAGTAGTAGGACTGAGGTCTGCTCACTCAACTTGCACCAATATACAGAGAGGAAAGACTACCGAGATACCCTGTCCTCTTCGTCTGGAATTGGTCTGATGATAGGCGTTGGCAATGTCGGGCCGTACCTTTTGCCGAAGAAGGAAGAGAACACAGACACATTCATCACAACAGATGGCGGTATCTCGTGGAAGACGGCGATGAAGGGTCAATTCCAATACGAATTTGGCGACCAAGGCGCACTGATTGTGCTTGTTGCGGACGGTCGCAAGACGAATCGTCTCTACTACTCACGAGATGAGGGCGAGAAATGGACCGAATATGAGTTCTCTGAACGTGAAGTGGACGTTCTCGACATTACCACAATACCTAGTGACGGTGCGCTCAATTTCCTGCTTTGGGCAGATGACCGCGGCACCCCAACAACATTCAATGTCGATTTCAGTCGCCTTCCGACTCGCATGTGTGATGGATTCGACAAGCCAAGCCCTAAGGAAGATACTGATGACGACTCGGACTACTACATCTGGTACCCCAGACACCCCAATCAATCGAACGATTGTGTCTTTGGTCACCGGGCGAAATATATTCGTAAGAAGCCGACAGCAGACTGCTACAACGGCGCAACGATCACAAAACCGACAGATCACAAGACAGAGACTTGCGAGTGCGAAAGAGTCGACTTCGAGTGTGCTTATAACTACGAGCGGTCACCTACAGATGGCTCGTGCAGAAAGATCCCCGGCTTGCCTGATGAAGACCCCAAGGCCGTCTGCGAGGACCCCAGCGTCACAGAGTATCACGACCCATCGCCCTACCGCAAACTCCCGCTTGATAACTGTCATGGTGGCAAGGAGAATCTTCTTGGCACTGTGCGACCCTGCCCTGGCAAGGAAGATGAGTTCAGAAAGTCACACAAAGGCATTTCGGGAGTCGGCCTTTTCTTCGCCATTGTGATCCCCATTGCTGTGGCGGCGGGTGTAGGTTACTTTGTCTACACCCGCTATGCTGGGAACTTTGGGCAGATCCGACTGGGTGATGCCCCAGGGTCAGGCCTGAACACCGATAGCCGCATTATCGCGTGGCCAATCGCTGCAGTGTCTGCCGTTGCAGCTGCGGTGATGACGATTCCAGGGGCTTTAGGAGCCGTGGTCAGAGGCGTGAGAGAACGATTTGGTGGCAGAAGGAGAGGCTCATGGCGCAACGCGGCGTACACGAGCAGAAGCAGCTTCGCTCGAGGCCGGGGAAGCTATGCTGCAGTTGGTGGCGAAGAACTTGAGAACGATCTCTTGGGAGAGGAATCTGATGAGGAATAGACGCGTAATAAAGCGGCTAGATGCGCATATGCATAACATGAAACATGAGCTCTACCGGGCATCGACAATTCTGTGAGATAATCTGATGCCTAAGGAAGTAGACCGGCTTGGTCAGGACCGTAAGAGCGACTTCGTTCGCCTGCAGAACAGTTTACCCTGTTGACACTCAATTTCTCTTTGAATATCATGGCCGCGATTGATTGGAGCGAGAACACGAAAAGCATGTTCGTGGCTCGCGAGGTGGTATTGTTCAGGGCAAAGAGCCACCAACGCCATGGTATGCATTGATTCTTCGAACGCAGCTCCCTCGTCGAGACTGCGAGAGAGGCGGTCTCCACTGGTCCCCTAGTTGCAAGCTGGCATCGCCGGCCTCACTCTGTACTCTTACACATTGTGCGCTTCCTGACAAATTCGAGATGCATGCTTTCCCATTGCAATCGCAGCTGCGCTCAGCGTTGATGAACCTTCCATTACCGCAAATGTCCAGCCCCAAAACAGTCTACGCACCTCCCACCAGGATATTGTTGACCGGGATATGGATTAGCTTGACGAAGTATCCAATGCTGCCCATGACGATGAAACCGACGCCGACTGCCTGGCAGATCTTGATGAATTCTCTTTGATCGGCTATGTCCTGCAGTCAGCTTCTGCAGCGAAGGCGCAACGGCAATGCGCTGAATGCTGACACGTCGTGCGAGTAGACTTACGCTTGGTGCATCTGTTGATAAATTGGGTGCCATCCTTCAAGAAGTCGCGAGGCAGGTCGAGGAATTCCTTTACTTGGTCGGCCATTGTGTATTGTATTTCCAGCAAGATGTGGTGGATGTGATAGATGTGCGAGATGAGACGGAGAGGAGGTGGTGGCGGCGGTGCGGTGCAGAAAGTAAGGAGCGTGGGATGTTTCGAGAAACGGCGAACACAAAGTAGTGGTAGTCCCTCTGCGGAAGGCCACGTCGATGCAGTCTGGGGCCATTGCCACTAGCCTCCACCTCGCCACAGCGATTAGCAATGCCGTCCTCTGATGTTGTTCAGCAAGGATGCTCGACCTCGCGCGTTTGCACCAAAACGAGGCGCTCTGCACACAAGGGCGACTGGATCCTCTGCATTGCGCTGGTGGCTTTCTCTTCAAAGCACACGTTGTATAATTTGATTTCCATTGGCATCGTTGATACATCTGCCCTATCCTTGACGCCGCAACCTCTCTCCAATCAAGTCCAGACGAAGCAACTACCTCCTGTACTCTCTCTCTAGTCACAGCGGCAGCAATCTCCGTCCTGCGCCATCTTCGAATCGGAAGCGAGACCGCGTTGTCACCATCAAGGCCTTCCTTCGAGCAAGGTCCTGTATCATAATATAAGAAGAATCGCATACCCAGGGCCGTGGGCACTTGTACGCAGAGGTGGAGACTGGAGCTCTGAGCCTCTTCGCTTTCCTTGTTGCAAAGCGAGAAACGGACGAGCGGGATTGGCGCAGATTGCTACCAGTCGGCATTTGATCTTGGGCAGAGTGTCAAGGATTACTTGTACTTCCTTCCCCCTTTGGAGACTGTTCCAAACCTGTACGTATGTGCCGCACTGTATTTCTCCTCGAACCTTTTCTTGAAGGCGCATGGCTAGATCTGATATCCACGTCCCCAAAGGACCGGCTGTGATGGACGCATCACGATGGGTCGCCAGCGGGGTTCTGCATGCATGGCAGCAAGCGGATAGGTCTACGTTTGAGCGTGCCGCGACTGTCCTTTCGTTCGAGGCTCGATTGCGTCGTGTAGCTAGTATACTAACTAATTCAAAGACTATCGCAGCTCACCTATCAGTGAAGGAGTTCGCTCAGGTAGACTGACCTGTCTTTCACGCCTGCAACAATTCGACTTCAGGCTTCTCCGTGAAGCTCGCTTTCACGTCGCGAGTGAACCTCATCGTATAGCAGGCTGACTGCATTCTTCCCAGCCACCAGGCTGTTCAGCGATCACCAGCAGTCATGGCCGAAGACGATAACTTTGACATTGACATTTATGGTGATGACGGACCGCAAGATGGCGAAGGCCAGGATCAGGACTATGGCCAAGAGCAGGATCAGATGGAAGACGTGTCGACCCAGCAGAATCAAGGCGCGCAGCCAGACACAACCGAAACCAAAGCTCAAGACGAGCAGCACAAAGAGAACGGCGCAGACTTCAGCACTCCACAGGGGCCTTCCGCACCACAGGCACAGGCAGCGACAGGCTCACAGCCTCCGACGCAGGGCACCAAGCGCAAATCCAGCATCACTGACTTGACAGCAGCTCCAGCCCTTGTACTCTCAGATCTGAACTGGTGGCAAACGGACGACGACATTCGAGGCTGGGCTCGCTCTTCTTCCCTAAAATCTACCCCTAGCCCGACAAATTACCCGGCTTCAGTCGAGGACTCTGCCGAGGCGCAACTGGTTGAGATCACATTCAGCGAGCACAAGGTCAATGGCAAATCCAAAGGTCAGGTCTACGTCTCCTTTTCCACGGCTGCAGCGGCCACGGCAGTGAAGAATTACATCGAGGGCCATCCAGGCATGAGCAAGAAGCCCAGCATTGTCTTCCAAGCCGCTGGAACCAATCCTTACAAAACGCTACCCAAAGATGCACCAGCCCGCGCCACGAGCAACGCACCACCCGCACGTGGGGATTTCCGGGGCGGATACCGAGGCCGCGGCCGTGGCGGTTTCCAGCCTCGAGGAGGTGGAGGCTTTCAAGGCAATGGTGGCGGAGGCTTCCCCATGCAGCAGGGAGGCGGTTTCGGAATGGGTGGCATGGGCGGTGGATTCAATTCATTTGGTCGGGGCGGCATGATGCAGCGTGGTGGAAGAGGTGGACCTCGCGGTGGCATGGGCGGCATGGGCGGGATGATGGCCAACCCGATGATGGGCGGAATGGGCGGTATGAATATGGGCATGATGAACCAGATGATGGGCGGATTCAATCAAGGCTTCGGAGGCGGAGGTGGCTTTAGTCAGGGCGGGTTTGGGGGAAACATGGGGCAAGGACAGTGGGATAACCCCCATGGTGCTAAGAGAGCGAGAGGAGAATGATCAGGCAAAGTTACAATGGGATCTTGCGCTCTACTAGATAGGGTGGGCGAATTAAAGGCACGCATGCATGCATTCAATGATGTTCGCCACGAGCGTGACGCTTTTAAGACCGTCGCACCTGGCTTCCATTGCGTATTGTGATTGAGTGATCAATGTAGAGATGACTCGTAGCTGCGATGGCGTGACAGCCGAAGAGACAGAGAATAACAAAGTGGATATCATTTGTTGTGAAACCTTGGGAAGGTGCAGGTTCGTGAGCGTTGTGAGGTTCTAATAACCGGCTACCATGTACCTGCTAGGTGGCTGCCCCTCGAAGTTGCTGCGTGCAGAAACAGGCCAAAGCAATGAGTGCCCCCGCACGCTCTTTCCTCACTCCGCCTTACGAGATCGCCTCTTGGCACACTTGCGACCTCAGTGCGAAAACTGCCGCTTTCCAACTTTCAGACAGACTCCATACTAACCACACAGTCAAAGCAGCAGGTACGCTTTTCCGCACATGCAGACCGTCCTTTGTCTTCGCGCTCTTTTGTGCACTGGCATATTCGCAGTCTACACATTTGTACTGGGCAACAATAGCGCTAACACTTGACCCAGAACCTTCAAAATGAGTACGTTAACCCTCGAGTCGACAACGAGTCCGCCGCGTGCGAAGATGCCTCCTGGTGCGAGATCGAATCTGGACGCTATCGTATCGACTGCACAAATATTCAAACAACCCCAATGCCTCGTGGATACGCGCAGCTCCTCCAAAACGAAGTGGCCAACGACTTTTCGAGATGACCAATGCCTCTATACTTGATTGCACCCTTGCAACATACTCCTCGCGACTTCATTCATCGAATCTAAGACCGGTCCGCAACGCATTCACGACATCACCCGAGCCGATCTCGCATCCCACAACATCTTCGCACGTTGAGACTCTCAAGACGGGAGACGACATCAAGTGTACACGCTAACGGTCCAACAGCGAAGGGTACTCAGGCTTTCGGTAAACGCCACAACAAGTCGCACACTCTGTGCAGACGATGCGGTATGTTTTGACGTGTGCAGACGATGCGCACACGCCCGACGTCGGAATCGAGCAAGAATTCACGGCTAACGCAACAACAGGTCGTCGCTCTTGGCACATCCAGAAGTCCACCTGCTCTTCCTGTGGATTCCCTGCCGCCAAGACCCGCAAGTGTACGTTTTACTCTTCTTCCTCTTCCATAGGCTTGCACAGGCCATTACACACGCACAATTCAGCCACAAGCCGCATCAACAAATCGTCAAGTTCCCATACCATACCATCCCATCCACACGAATACAAACGACAAACGCAGAAAGGAAACTGAACAAGAGCTAACAAACATCACACAGTCGAGTGGGGAGCCAAGGCCAAGCGCAGAAAGACAACCGGCACAGGCCGCATGCGATCTCTCAAGGAAGTGCCCCGTCTAGCCAAGCACGGTTTCCGCACCGGTGTCCCCAAGAACAGCAAGGGCGTCAACACCATTGGCGCTGCCAACCCCCAATAGACGTCTCGTCCATCAGTTAAAGACCTAACGAAAGCGGAGCAAGGAAAAAAAAGTTTTTTTTGTGCTGGACCTGAGCATGGAGAAAAAACGTCTGATGATTAAACTTGCAGGGAGGAGCAGAGGTTGCAACTCACCTGGTGTTGACCAATAGGGGAACGAGAATGCAATGGAAATGCATAGTGTGCACAGACTAGCAAGCCTGACGGGGAGTCCGCGAAGGCAGGCAGGAGACGCAGAGGGGCAAGGGAGCAAACGGTGAAAAGTTCAATCGAAGGAATTCCCCAGTCAAGTCTACTCTACTGTAGGTACGGAAGTAGACAATGGGCGTTCTTTTTTTTTTTAGGGGGGGGGGACTTTTTTGCTCGTGTCTCTTGCTACCTTACTGGCTCTCTCCCTCTTGTCTCGTCTCGTCTCTGCCTGACCTCTTTCTTCTCATTCTCTCCCCCCCCCCTGTTCAATGGCTGGGCTTGAGGGGCGGAGAGTGTTAGTGGGTTATGAATGACATGTTCAAAGCATTACTGGTGTTGTTTTTTTTTTTTTTTTTCCTTTTTTCCCTCTGTTTGGTGGTCAAGAGTTGGCCTACCTAGCCTTTTTATCTTTTGACCTGACCTGGCCTGACCTGAGGTCGTCTGATATGGTGCTACAGTACATCTCATCGCTTAATCTCTACTTCACTGCACTTGATGCATTCTACTGTAGGTACTTGATGTTAGGTAGTGTGTTCTACTTGCATGTTCACACGTTCCCATTCAACGCCACGCAACGTCATCTCACATCCGTGTCTACGCTTGATCCATTTCATATTTTCTGCTTCTTTATATTATATCTAGGTGATTACTGCTCGCTTCTCATTGCTCACCGCAAACTTAGATCCGTCATACTAGGCACAAATGGAAACTATACATCACATCAATGTCAACGAAGTACCTAGCCTGTAGATTTCACCTAGTACATGTCACGTAGAATTACAAGCATCATGTCCACCCATCCGTCTAATCGGTCTCTCGTCTGGTCACCAACGACGTTACCAGCATTGACTGCATGCATATGATGATTGGCAATGGTGATTGGTTCAAGTGCGCTTCGATCCTATGTAACCTGTCCTTGGTCTTTCCATCATCTGATACTATGCTCTAGCCTCCACCCGCCACCCACCGCCCGAAGACTCAAAGGCTCTGGAGTCCCACTTCCAACTTTCCAATTCCCATCAGGATGCATGCGTGTCCCGACCGACAGTCTCGTGCAAGCTATCAAAGGCAGAGCGTTTCTTGCCAAAGTCAATGGTTACCTCACCTTCGGTGTAACCGTCTGAGTCTGAGTCTGAGTCTTCTTTGTCTGTTCCGTGCACTGCCTCGAGCTCTTCCTTGATGCGATTAATTGCCTTCAATTCCTCCTTTGTTGAAGCAATAGGGCTCGCTCCACCGCTAGTTGGATCAGCTAGCTTTCCCTCTCCACCCGTCTGATCAGCTGGTCTGCTTGGGATACCATCGACTGGTGTAAGAGTGGCTTTGCATTTGGGTCGCAGCGGTAATTGGTGTGCATTTATGGCCTCGGGGACTGGGATGACCTCAGTTTCGGCAAGTCCGCCGCTAGCCACCGAATCCATCCCAGGTCCATCGATCAGCACTTGCGAGGCATGATCTGACTCTGTTTGTGCTTGCGCAGCACCATCGCCACCAAATGCAAAGTCCAGGTCCAGGAGCTCATCAGCGTGCACAGTCCCGCTCGGAACCTCAATGTCTTGGCCTTCTAGATCAATGAGCACCGGTGCTTTGGACCTGGAAGTTCGTTCTGTCGCAGCCTGAGCAATATGGGCAACCTTGGCCTGCTCTTGGGCAGGCCGGTCGGAACCACGCGCAATCTTCCCAAGTACATCAGGAAACAGCCACGGAAAACTGATGAAGGGTAGACGACGCGAGTCTTTGCGTTTTTCCGCCGTGAGTTCAGCTAAAACTTCCCATGTTTCCTCCGCAGTGACGGTATACATGGCCGCCACGAATGGCGCAAGCTTCTCGAACTCTTTACCGCCAGCCTTTTCGATGCATAAATCTTGATATCGTTCCTTTAGAGTCGCTGATAGTTCTCCTAGTTGTTCCTGGAACTTGTAGTCGCCTGAGACGAGATTGTGCTCAAGGCAGAATGCAGTCCAGACTTCGAATTCTGTGGCAATTTCATGTTGCTTCATAATGCGGCGAATGGCGATGTCGTAGTCATCTTTCAGGACTCGAGCTTCTTTGAGCATGGCCTGGTCCCGCTCAAAAGCACCCAGGACTCGAGAATCAAATGGCCGATCCAGATGGGGGAGATATTCACGCGTCTGCACCTCGTCGTACAGCTTGCCCAGGACAGATACCGAGTGATAGATCTGAGACGGCGGTCTGTATTTGGACGGCATGAAATGAGGCCAGAGGTTCGGTTTCAGCTTTGGGTCGAGGATGGCCGGGTGACCTGACTTGACAAAATCGACAGCCTCAGAGTGGAGTCTCGCGAGGAGACGGCATCTGGGGGACTTGGCGCCATCACGATCTTTATCTGCAATTGCCTGCCACTGGTTGGCGATTCGGCCCAAGTTATCGTTGCGCATGTAGTCGATGTAAAACCCGGCAAGATCTTGGACCCCAATGGCGTCCTTCATGACGGGGGTTGGCGTTGGGAAGTCCCCTGGCCGGTGATTCCATTCTGGTGGTATCAATTCCGGATCCCATGATACAAAGTAATCATCGCCGTCCAGGTCGCCTCCAGAGCACATGCTGGCTAGGTCGCGATCTCCAGTCTGAGGAAATGCCACTACATTCTTCAAATGATGTAGTTCAGGAATGTCGACGGCCATTACGACGCGAATATCTCCAGGCTCGAGGGATGGATTCCTGGCAAGGATGCAGATGCCCTTGATAATTATATATTTCCCAGGATTGTCCAAGTCTGAGACTTGCAGGAAAATCTGCGGAAGCCTGGAGATATCCTTACCCTGCTTCTTAGGCTCGCGGGTGATATCAGCTCGACGCGTCTCAAACGTGGGCTCAAAGTGGCCTCGCAGCTTCTTGGTCTCATCAGTACAGCCTAGTACAAATGCTCCATCTTCTATCTCGATGCGCGCCTTTTCTTTCAAACGCTTCAATGACCAGGATCGCCATAGATCGAGGATCGAATGTGCAAACGGGTCGTGAGCCTCAAGAAAGCCATCTAGTATGATGGTTGCGATTTGGAGCGTCATCTGATTTTGATCGATGCGATGGCGCAGCAGTTCAATAGCCTTGCGAGGTTGTTCAATGGCGTCGCTAATATCCTGAATCTGCTTTCGCACCTTTCGAAGGAAGACTTCTGCGGGCACTCCTAAACAGGTCAGTATCGTGATCAACTGCCGGTTCAGATCTGCGCACGAGAAGGATGAGCAGCGTATGATTTCGAGACCTTGGTGTATGGCTGCGAACTTGTACTGGCTCTCCCTGATGTGTATCTGGCGGCCAACGGCGTCGGGAGCAATGGCAAGCACGCCTTTGCATCCACCTAAACGGAACTGAAATAGTGATGGGGGGTCATTGGGATCATGAAGACGCAGCTCCGTTGCGATCATCTGTGCAAGGAACTTGCTGATCTTCCCGACGCCGTCAGTGAAATTCCACTCGCCTGTGCCATTCTTCTTCGGCACGGTGACATCGTGTATTAGCTTGAGTTCGACTTTACTGCTGTTGATGGCTCGAGTCGTTGCAAAACACTGACCCATTCGCGAAATATACTTGGGGACGGAACGGATGACTTTGAGTTCTCCAATCCAACTTCGAATCTTTTGCGCGTCGGTTGAAGCATTCGGCGAAAAGAAATATGCACCATGATCACGGAATTGTGAGTTCCCAGAGGCCAAGAAATCGTAGTGTCGCCCACCAATGACAACTCCGTGCAGAAGGACTCGTCTTACCCGCTCCAGGATTGCATCACTGGACCCGTCAGGACGAGCCCAAAGTCTCCCTTCAGATCGTTCGTCGGTGAATCTGACGCGAAGGAAGCGATCTTGATGCTCGGAGTATTGTCGTATGATGCGATTAGACATCTCTACTGTTGGCGAGGACACGTACACGCATGTGGGTGTCACAGTGATCGATCGCAGAAGAGTGCAGTAGGATGGTATCTTTCCGTGAGCGCGCAGAGCAGGGACAGTAATGCTGAAAAGATCCATAGGATCATACAGATGCTGATCGCTGTCTGCAAGATACGACAATCGCCGGATCGCTTCCATCCCGGGTATCTTGTTGAGCTTCTCGATGAACTCGCTCGTGACGTTGTATTCGCTGAAACACCCTTGTGTCAAACACACCTCGAGTTGATAGCGCACTTCGAATTCTAATGGCGGCGCTGCTAACATCAACTCCGAAAGCAATGACGACGCGACTGCGTTCTTTAGTGGGCTTTCAATCAAATCCCACATGCTTTCAGCATTGCCATCAGATACGGACTTTTTCACTCGCTGGACGGAAATGTTGTTGTCCGACAGAGTCCTTCGCATCGCTGCAGAGAGCCGTGCAGGTACCTGTGCCTTGGTGAAAATGATACGATACGTCAGCCAGGTACCAAGTTTGATGATGGAGCGGTCGCAGTCAATAGTCAGAGGCGTCTGATTGAGATCACTGCCACTGCTGATGATATCCGTTCCCCTGATCCACAAATGGTCGGCGTTCCAGCTGTTTTGGGCGTGCGTGAAGGAAGCTGGGCCATTGGCATCACGGTGCCACATGAGTGGTGGAGATCTAAGTGAGATGATGTAGTCAAAGCTAGTCTCACTATCCAAGGTCTGTTCTATATCGATCATATGCTGCATAGGAATCTCCAAGCGACAATATCGGGGCTGACCATTGGAAGTCGCGGGGAAAGTAAGCTTCAGTTGACGGCGACCACGGGAGAAGTCCATGTCGAAGAGAACGTCGGGATCGTCAACAGTGCGCATCATGTGTATTTGTGACGCCGAGCGTCGGAAGCCAAAGCTGATCGAGGTAGCGCGCACGTTTAATCGCTCCGCTCCGGGGGCGCCAGTCAGGTACCAGTCGGCTTTCAAAGGGGGAGGCCGGCTGGAAGACGGGACTTCAAGTCGAGCAGAGATAGTGTGGCCTGAGGACATTGTGAAGTTTTTGAAGCGAGGCAGTGGCAGCATTGGCGGAGTGACACCGTGGAGGGGGTTTGGGGAGAAACGAATCTTGGCGTGGTGCTTGCCTTGGTCGTGGGCAGGAAGGCTGATGTGCTCAATGTTGCCGTAACGAGAGAACAAGCGATGGACGTCTCTGGTGCCCAGTATCTGCGGCAGATCGTGAACATTGATGGTCAGCTCAGAGGCCATTGTAAAGGGATGCTTCAAGAGATCTGTGGTAGGAAAGTAGGGGCGAGAGACAGTCGCGTATCCGGGAACGGCAAAGGCTTGATGCATGGTGCGTGAGGTTGAAAGAGCAGGAGGGCGCCACCTGTCATGCCTTGCTCTTCGAGTGCGAGAGCTCCTAGCAGAGCGAGCTTGCGAGGCCTTGGAGAGCGAAGGGGCAGTGGATTTGACTGAAGAGTTTGTGGACAGGCGGCGGAGGCGAGGAGAAGAAGAGGAAGCTGCCGGGGAAGACATGACGGAAAATGCTGCTTAGAGATCTGGCAAGCACTTGCCTAGTCATCAGCCAAGCTGAGTGTTGTACTTGCTGAGATGAGAGCCACATGAATGAGATGGTGAAATTGACTGAAGGCGGTGCTGCTGGTAGGTAGAAGGTGATAGGTTAGCTGGAGCGTGCGGTGAGAGGTGCCACACGACTTACAGTCTGTGGGAAGCTGCAGCAGAAGAAGGTGTCTCTTCCCACATCAGGACCACACTTGGCTCGTCGCTGGAGCGTTTAGAGGGCGCGGCCTGTGTGGCAGCGGAGAACAGAATGAATGTAGAGCGAAGACGCAGTCGGCCGGTTGGCTGCCATGCAAGACTACAGACAACAAGCACGCACTCTAGTGACTCGGCAGAGAGAGAGCTGGACTGGATCAGGTGCAAGGTACCTCTTCCCCCCTGTTCGATCTGGATGTTACACGACTACGAAGCAGATTGTTTGCAGCCAATTGTCTGACCTGGCGTGGGTTTGGCGACGGGCTGCAAGGCAGGTGGTGGGATCGATTGCCCCAAGACACGGCGTGCAAGGCCAGCGTAAGGCGGGTAAATAGGTAGGAAGTAGGAGCACGACGTTGGATCTGATACTGTGTAGTGATGAAGGGAAGTCCTGGCAAGCATCCTGTTCATTTCCGTCCTTGGGGGTCACTGGGTGTCTTCTGGAGCGCCTGGTCAGCTGATTGAAGCTCAAGAGGCTCAGCGGCCACACTAGTACCACTCTGGTATTTTTCCAATGCCACGTCATGCCTACGCATCCAATTCCGACGCACTTCACAGTTCCTGCACTGTCGCCTCGAACTCTTCGTCTCCAAGCTCGCTCATCATATCATCAGACAGTTGGCTGAATCCACTTGCTTGCTCGCCCACCCCGAGAGGAGCTTGCTCTAGCTCGTCACTACTCGAATCCACCTCTACATCGTCCTCCCACAAGTCGTTCTGAGGGTCCGGCGTCATTGTCACAGGCTGGCGGCGAGTGCCCAGTGCTTTCAAGGGCGATTTTGGCTGCCTGAAAGGATCGAGACCCGGGCGTGGCACAGGCACGTTGAGTGTACTCGATGTCAAGTCTTGAAGAGCACGGCGGGGCGAGCCTCGCTCCACAGCGCCGTCTCCACCGCAGGTCTTCAGCAACGGTACCCTGAAACCCCGTCGCTGCTTCTGTCGCTTCGGTGCTGAGCCCGTTGGCGAGGAAGATTGCTGCTGTGCTTGTGCCGAGGACAGCTTTCGCTCCAGCTCCAGCCCCGACGACGGGACCTCTCTATGCTGTCGAGCTCTGCGGCGAGAGGCCGTGTTTGGCACATGTGGCGGCCCTTCTCGTCTTCCTGTCGGTCCACCCTGTGCACACGCGCTGGCCATCTCGACGCCCATCAGCTTCATCATGTTGCTCCTCATAGCCTGTGCTTGATCCAGTTCCACCTGCTTTTCGTTGCAGCATCGCGTCATTTTCCAGAGCTGTCGTTCAACCTCTGCCATCCTCTCGCCGACAATTCTCGCTTGCTGGCTGGCCTCTTCTTGATGCGCCACATACTCTCGTTCTACGGAATCATGCTGGTTTCGTGCTATCCTGAGTTCACCCTGTGCCTGTTCTAGGGCACTCCTTGTATCATCAGACTGCTTCTGCACTTTGGTCAATTCCCCTCGAAGCTTGCCGTTCTCTTCTTTCGCCAAGCCCAACTCGGACCTTGTCAGAGTAAAAGCTGAGTCACGAGCCTTGACCGTCGACTGGTGAGCTAATTCCGTCTCTTCAAGTCGACTTTGAAGCTCATGAATCGCATCGCAAAGCTCTGTTCGCTTCGTCTCTGCAGCCTGCAGAGCTGTTTCATGTGCCTCCTGCTCCTGAGCACGCTCGGCTGCGGTGTCCTCGATGAGTCTCGTGACAGATGAAACCTCTCGTCGAAGACTATCCAGGCATTGTTCCCTCGTCGAGACTGCCTGCTCTAGGCTTGCAATTCGCTCCTTTTGAGCCACATTGCTTTGCTCCATTGACTCCACTTTCCTCTCCAGTTCCTTCATCATCACCGCGTCCTCATCCAGATCATCTTGGCATCGTGTCAGCTTTTCCACGAGCTGCTTGTTGCGATCGGACAACCGTGTACTTTCACTCCGCTGGGCTGCAAGGTCTCGCTCTAGCGATTCCTGGCTATGTTTAGCAGCATCTTCCTCTTCTTGCCTCTGCTTTCGGACAGCTTCGATTTCTGCTTGAAGATGATCGTGTGCTTCGCTTGTGCTTTGAAACTGCGCCTCAAGATCTTTCAGATCTGACCTGGCTTGCTGCAAAGGCTCTTCAACAGCATCACATCGGTCTTGAAGATCTCTGCATATACTCTCCACAAGCCGCAAAACCTCATTGTGGGACATGCCAGCACTACCCTTGAAGGCCAGAGCCACCCGCTCGCGCCAAGTTAGGCTAGCGCCCCCACTATGAATGTCGGAAGGAGGCTGCAGAGATAGTGACACGACAGTCTGGCGTGCCAAAGCTCGGGGACTTGGCTTTGCTGCAAGAGAACTCAGCAAGGCTTGCTTCTCTAGGAGCTTCAACGAGATTTCCCTATGACTCTGATCGGTGGGTGAAAGCATTAAGCAATTACTCAAGAACAAGACCAGTCTGGAGTCGTAATGCCTTCTCGCCTCTGATTGCATGGCAACTAAACCATCTAGAAAGGTATCTACCTGGGATTGCATCGTCATCACAGCTTTGACGACGACAGCGCGTATACTTGCATCTTGTTTGACCATTGCATCAAGCTCGCTTAATACAGCTGTCAACGAGCCAATTACGGGCTTCGCGAGTTGCTCGTCAAGCATGAGCTTGAGCAACGCTTGCCAATTCAGTTGGTGAGACTGATGCGAATAGAAGCGCAAGGCTTGCACTAGAGCCTCGGGTGATGGTTGTGTGACGTGCTTGAGGCCGAGGAGGTAGTTTTTAAACCTCTCCCTGGAGGAGGCATTGCTTGTCTTGACATCGCGGAAGGCAGTCATGAAGGCCAAGGCCTCCAGCTGAACAGCCTTGCTGTGATGGAGGACGATCTTCTCGTGTATCTTGGATGTGATGATGTGATGCTGGCTTGCCCATTTGGAAGAGATGTGTGGGTCTACTCTTAGAATGACTCTTCGGGCAAGCTGAATGATGCGAGATGCCTCCTGCTCGTTAGAAACACGGTCGGCAGAGCATGCATAGACGGTCAGCACGCAACAAATGTGAGCTGTGGTGTCTGCCTCAACGCCGTCAAAGTACCTCGTGACATGTTCGCGAGAATAGTCCGACATGGACAAGACTGACATTTGAGAGCTGAGTCCTGGATCGGCAGTTGATGGCAGGCAAGGCTCAATATAGTAATGTTCCAGTCTTTGAAGAATGTGAAGGGCATAGACGCCGAGTAAATGCTCTCGCAAGCCTTGACTGCCGCTTGTCTGAGCAAGAAGCGCGTCCATGGCGCGGCGAATAGCATCGAGCTTCGCTTGATCAAGCGTGCCGAAAAGGTTCTTGCAGGCACCGTCCGCAAGGGTGACTGATGCGTCGAGGAGCGAACGACTTGGCTGTGCAATCAAGTCGTCAAGCAAGCGGGTGAAGAAGGCATGAGCAGGCTCCGGCAGAGGACAGCAGGAGGGGAGAGGATATCGAAGCAGGGCGATTGCAGCCTTGGCGAACCTGCGAAAGCCATGTTCAGAGGTGGTGGCGCTGGTAAGAATGTCATAGAGAGTGGAAGGATAGTGGCGGAGGACCTGGTCGCGGAAAGAGATGTCTGCGCACAGGGATACAAGCAGAGGCAAGGCATGTGGCTGCGAGTGTAGACTCTCAAGGACTGCTTGGGTGAGTGGATAGACGAGGTCGGGGTGGCTGTCTGTCCAGTTCTGCAGGGAGGCGAGGTTGCACTTGGCGGCGGCTGCTTGTAAAGGCTTCAAGGAAACGGGATAAGAGGCTTGGATGACAAGATTGACTTCTGTAGTCAGGCCGTCCAGAAGATGGGAGGAAGCCATTGCCTTTTGACCCTGCCCGTACCGTCAGAATGGCACAAGTGGGGCCTCATGCAAGCGTCTGTTCGTCGTGGAAGGCAAGAGCGGGCACTGTGGGATGTTGCCTGGGCAACCGTCAGAACCAGTTCGTCACGATTCCGTCTGGCGAAGACTTCATGCTTCAAGCTCTGCATGAATATCGCAGGAAATAGGACTTTACTTCAAGCACCGTCCGTGTCGGCATGGGTACGGATGTTGTCGTGTGAACATGCGCCGGAAAGTCTTCTGCACTTCACCCTGCCTTGCACGCCGACGAAAACCGGGCCAGTCGTGACCTGAAGTCCAGAAGAAGGAAGCCAGACACATTGCAATCAATGAATGCATGTGGTGCGCGATGAGATGCCATGACACGGTGGGCAGAAGCATTTGCCGCAATTGCGGCATCGGATCATTCTACAGATTCGTTCTAAGGCTTTGGCGAATCGAGACATACATGAAAGTCAGTAACGAAGACTGTGATCGATCGTGTCCTGCAGTGGCAGAGGCTATCCGGACGGGACCAGCCTAGACACCTTGTTCTGTAGCAAAGAGCATCTTCTCGGATCCAGTCGCCTGCTATGCCAGTGGAAGTGCGGAACAGCCATGGTGGCCCAATATTTAGCGGGGCAAAGACGCGTCAAGCCGCAGGGTTCACGCAGGCTTAACACGCGCGTGAACATGTCAACGTGCATCTCTATCTCATCAACGATCCGCATCTGTCTTCTTCGTTCGCCATCCTCCGGTACCTACAAAAACAATCTCCCCATGCCCACATGACGCAGCACAGTCATCATGAGCTTCCGCTTCATCGCGCAGCGCTCGCCGACGTACTGTCTGTCGGCGAGACGACCTCTAGCATCCAATGCACTGAAGTCAAGAGCCGCGCCTTCCGGGAGATGGCAAAGCCAGCGAGCGTATTCTCCAGCTTCGTGGTCGACCAGTAGCGTCATCCTCTTGACCGTCTTCACTGCCACCGCTTCGTACTTGATTGGTAGCGCCATCCACGTTTTCGACAGACGGCAGAGCTCAACACCATCAACGCATCCACTGCAGTATGCCTCCCAACCAGAGATGGAACACGCAGTCGCCGCTTTGCAAGCCATACTTGGACATGACGCTGTCAGTACCGACGCTGATGATCTTCACCGGCACGGCTTCTCAGAATGGGCTTCTGTAAATGCTGACAATCTACCCATCGCCATTGCTTATCCTCGCACTACTGATGACGTCTCCAGTATAGCAAAAATCTGCTCGCGATATCGCGTGCCCATGATTCCCTTCTCCGGCGGCACTAGCTTGGAGGGCAACTTCTGCGCTCCCTTTGGAGGCATATGCATCGACTTTGCATACATGGATCGAATATTGGAAGTGCATCAAGAGGACATGGATGTCGTCGTTCAGCCTGCCGTGCCTTGGATGCACCTTAACGATAGATTAACTACCACCGGCCTGTGGTTTCCCGTTGACCCAGCGCCAACCGCCCAGATTGGAGGAATGATCGCCACCTCGTGTAGCGGCACCAACGCCGTGCGCTACGGCACAATGAGAGACTGGGTCATCAACCTCACTGTGGTGCTTGCGGACGGAACCGTCATCAAGACAAAACGTAGGCCGCGCAAATCAGCAGCGGGCTACAATCTGAATCATCTCTTTGTAGGATCCGAAGGCACATTGGGCATCGTCACTGAGATCACCCTCAGGTTGACGCCAATACCTCAGGAGACCAGTATCATCATGAGCACCTTTCCCACAATGTCATCTGCTGCAAGCGCCGCAAGTGAGATTATGCAGCGAGGCATTCAAGTTGGCGCTCTAGAACTCATGGATGACGTTCAGATGCGCATCATAAACATGAGCAAGCTGACCGAAAGAACATGGGCTGAATTCCCTACCTTGATGATAAAGTTGAGTGGAGCGAAGGACATGTGCACTATCACGGCAGAAGAGGTTCGCCAAATCTGCGAAGGTGCCTCTCGTCGTGGCGAGCCGGATCTTGCCGTCAGACAGCTTCAGCAGGCGTCAAGTCCTCTGCTCACAGAACAGCGGCGGCCCACGACTAAGATGGAGCAAGCCATGCAACCAGCTTCTGATATTCAACCATTCCAGCATCAGTTCAGCTTTGCTACCGGCGACCAGGAGAAGCAAGAGCTGTGGGCGGCACGTAAAAACGTTCTTTGGAGTTTGTTAGCATTGAGAAGCGAAGACGGCACGGGTCCGCAAGATGTTTACTTGACAGATGTTGCTGTGCCATTATCGTTTCTGCCTACCTTGATCGAGGAAACCCAGCGGGACCTTAAAGCTCTTGGTGTGTTCGCCACTGCTCTCGGTCATGTCGGAGACGGCAATTTTCATACTGCCATCTTATACGATAAGAAGGATCGGAATCAGAGACAGAAAGTCGACGAATGCGTGAAGCGCATGGTTCAAAGGGCCCTTCAGGGAGATGGGACGTGCGCCGGCGAGCATGGCATCGGTATGGGAAAAAAGAAAAGGCTCATGGATGAGCTAGGTCCGGACGCTATAGCGCTCATGAGGACACTAAAGAGGAGTCTGGATCCTTTGTGGTTGCTGAACCCTGGGAAGATCTTTGACATCTAGCATGCTCGACCACCACGACACGATGGCGCATACACGCAGACATGCTGCTAGCAAACATTCAGCGGTAGGCAACTTCTTCAGGTAGTCTGAATGTAGCGCAGAACTGGGACTTGTTGGGTGCGACATTGCGCACATCGTAGATGACAAGCTCTGGGTCTCCGGGACGAATCTCGGTCTGAAGCTTCGCAGACAGATCTTTGCAAACGATCTCGTCTGCCGCTGCCTTGGACCCCGGCTTCTCGTCAACTTTCGGTCCGAAGCAGTAGACATGAATCAGAGGAAGAGGTGCCTTTTTATAATCTGCAGTGCCCTCGAGGAACTTGTAGAGGCCGATGAAATCCGGCAAGAAATCCACCGCCGTTGCTGGGAGGTTCATGACATAGTGCCCGAAGAACTGCGGTCGCGAGACGGACTTGTAGATCCTGTCTGCAGAATGCGGCTGAGAGCGGGACTGTTTGACGGGGATCTGAGCAACATAAGGCGTTGCATAGAGTTCCATTGCCGCCTCCTTGATGAATCTATGTGCATCGCGGTTGAAGGCCATGCAATATGGACCCACGTGGTTCAAGGAGATATTGTGTTCCATGCTACGGAAACATTCGGGATTGAGGTCGTTGCCCCACACGAAACATTCCTTTTTCGCGGCCGGCATCACAAAGGGACCAACCCCAGCCATCGCATCGCATATAGCTTCGCCGGGCTCGAACAGCCTCGCAAGTCGCTCGTGCTCGGTGCCGAGCCGAGAGTTCCAGAAGACCTTGGAGAAATCGAACTGAAATCGGCATGAACCCTCTTTGACCTCAACTTCATACTTTGGCTTTCCGGCGATGAGCTCCAGATCTAGAACACGAAATTCGTTCTCCTCGCCAAGGGTCTCTAGTTTGTTGACTACCGTGATAATACCAGGGTTCTTGTCGATGGTGATTTCGCCAATAATATTCTTGTACGGAAGGTAGCGATCACGCAAGTTGTAATGTGCGAGATGGCCCACGTGGTTGAAGCCGGTTGGTATGTCATCATGCAAGTCCTCGGGCAATATCGCAGAAAGAATATCGTGCGCGTCCCATACTTCGTATCCGAGATGTAATTTGAAGGGGACAAGACGGATCAGACCCTGACCAGCAAGGTCTGATATGGTAGGTGACCAGGTAGACTTATCGTCGTGCTTGATGTCTAATTGCAGGAGCAGACACTTTTGGTTCTCGCTCAAAGGGTCGAACTGTATTGGTGCAACTTTACGTATTCTAAGGAGGTCCTTGGATCGCTCAATATCTTTCCGAACTTTGCTGATGTGTCGAGGCTCGAAGATCTTCGCAGCGGCCAAGTTCAAGTCCTTCTGAAAAAATGTTCGGTCCAGCGCACGCATGGTCCTGTTGACTGGCGGACGTAGCATGTCTGTATCGATTTGATGAGCCGTCGGACCCGGAGTGCCTCTAGGCTGAGCTGCCATCAGATGATAGAGGAAGAATGGCTGTTTCAAGATTCAGGTGAGTGTACCTACCTAGGGGAGGTCGCTGCTTCAGGGAATTACAATTAAGCGCTAAACGCGCGCTTCACGTCCGACATCACGTGAGACACAACTTTAGTCTGCGTGACGGGCAGCCGTGCCAGCCTAAGGCAGCGACCCGTGGACGCCTCGCGCTTCCCCGTCATTTGACGTGTGTTCACGACAAGGTGGACGTTGCAGTCGCTTCTGACCTGCATTCTTCCCCACACTCTCTACTTCGGCCGCTTTGCTCTGATTTACACCCGCTGCTTTGCTTCTCTCGTCTCGTCAAGTCTCCTAGCAACCTCGTCCGCAACACACCGACTGCGACTCCACCCCACGGCCAAGATATCTTTTCTACCCAACGATGAAGCGAGTTTGAAATCACTCTTTGAACCGCGTGTTAAAACAACAAAGGCCGGCGCAGTCGCTGCGTCCGGCCGGCACACAGATCGCCCATCATGCCGCCCGCAGGTGGAGGAAACATCAAGGTGGTGGTGAGAGTGAGGCCTTTCAACAGTCGAGGCATGATACCACTCCCATGACATTCTTGCAAAGGCGCTTTCAACTAACACATCCTCCTCGCAGAAAAGGAACGCCATGCCGAACTCATTGTTGCTATGAAAGAGCAACAGACCACTCTCTCACCGCCTAGTGGAGACAACAGACCCAAGAATAACAAGGCTGCCCTTGAAGGCGCAAAAACGTTCGCGTTTGATAAGAGTTATTGGTCCTTTGACAAGGCCGATCCTCAGTATGCCGGACAGGAACATCTCTTCGAGGACCTTGGAAAGCCCCTGCTCGACAATGCTTTCGAAGGATACAACAACTGTATCTTCGCGTACGGTCAGACAGGTTCAGGAAAATCCTATTCGATGATGGGCTATGGTCCCGATGCAGGTGTCATTCCGCGCATTTGCCGAAATATGTTCGAACGCATAGACGAGCTGCAAAAAGACCCTACAGTGACATGTACCGTCGAAGTCTCGTATCTGGAAATTTATAACGAGAAAGTGCGTGACTTGTTGAACCCTTCTAACAAGCAAAATTTGAAAGTCAGAGAGCACCCATCGACCGGTCCATATGTGGAAGACCTGGCAAAGCTGGTTGTCCGATCGTTCTCTGAGATTGAGAACCTTATGGACGAAGGAAACAAGGCCCGTACCGTTGCTGCCACCAACATGAACGAAACATCATCGCGATCACACGCTGTGTTTACTTTGATTCTGACCCAAAAGAGAACAGACGACGACACAAAGATGGAGGCGGAGCGTATGGCAAAGATCAGTCTCGTCGATTTGGCAGGCTCAGAACGAGCAAACTCAACAGGTGCTACTGGGTCGCGCCTGAAGGAGGGTGCCGAAATCAACAGATCGCTCTCCACTCTGGGTCGTGTCATTGCTGCGCTAGCTGATGTATCTTCGGGGAAGAAGAAATCCGCAAACATGGTCCCGTACCGTGACTCGATCCTGACATGGCTCTTGAAAGACTCTCTCGGTGGCAACAGTATGACGGCGATGATTGCAGCCATCTCGCCAGCCGACATCAACTTCGAGGAAACACTGTCCACATTACGATATGCCGACTCTGCCAAGCGAATCAAGAACCACGCCGTTGTGAACGAGGATGCAAATGCTCGTATGATTCGGGAACTGAAAGAAGAACTCGCGCAACTGCGGTCAAAGCTATCGGGAGGGGGAGACAGTCTTCGGGAAGCTGCAGGGCCAGGCGGTTCTGTTCAAGCTGCAGAGTATCCTCCAGATACACCACTGGAGCTGCAAATGGTCACAATCACACAGGCCGATGGTACCACCAAAGAAGTTTCGAAGGCAGATATCGCAGTGCAACTGAGCCGGACCGAAAAGCTGTACTCTGATCTCAATCAGACATGGGAGCAGAAGCTACAGAAGACAGAGGAAATCCACAAAGAACGCGAACAGGCTCTTGAAGATCTCGGTATCAGTATTTCAAAGGGATTCGTAGGCTTGACGACACCGAAGAAGATGCCCCACTTGGTCAACTTGAGCGACGATGCGATGTTCGATGGATGTCTCGTTTACAACCTAAAACCTGGAGATACGATTGTTGGCAATGACGAAACGGCAACCACTGCAGAGATCCGACTCAATGGTGCAAGAATCTTACAAACGCATTGTACCTTCCAGAACAAGGACAACATAGTGACGGTAATACCCCAGGAGGACGCTGCTGTCATGGTCAATGGTCGCAAGGTCACTGAAGCTAAGCGATTGCGTTCTGGTTATCGCCTGATTCTTGGTGACTTCCACATTTTCAAGTTTCAGCATCCTGAAGAAGCAAGGCAAGAAAGAGCGAATGAAGGCAGTAAACTCAAGGATATGATGACGATGGATGATCTCGATTCGCCAAGTCCAGGCCATGGGCGAACTCTCAGTACCCTCAGCAAACTTGGCTCGGACGATGGTTCGGATCAAAGTCCTGGTTCCCCTTCGCCGTACACTGGAGATGGAGATTACGATTGGTCATTCGCAAGGAGAGAGGCAGCGTCCGCCATTCTTGGTACTGATCAGAAGATCTCAAATCTCACCGACGAAGAATTGGACACGCTGTATGAAGACCTGCTCAGAGTTCGAGCCAACCGCAAAGGCCCTACGCGCGATGACGAGACCGACTCTGTGGCGTCTTACCCAGTGAGAGACAGGTACATGTCCGGTCAATTGGGCGATAATTTCTCGCTAGACACTGCCTTGACGGCTCCATCAACCCCGCCTCACGACAAGGACGAACGGAAATTCTCTGATCTAGCCAGTCAACTTGAACGGTCTCGAGACAGTCATACACCACGTTCTGTTGACGGGAGTGAGTCGCAGGTTCAAGAGCTGGAAGCTGAGCAAGTGGCTATGCAGAGGAGAGTGGCTGAGATGGAGAAGCTGATGGCGCAGCAGAAGCTCGAATATGAACGACAATTGCAGCAGCTGCGACCATCCCCAAATAAACCGAAACCCGTGGACCATGAGATGGATGCTCACGACAAGACCCTTGCACGGGAGGCTCTGTCAAAGTGGCGCTCCCGCAAATACGTCCGCATGGCAGGTCACATGTTGCAGTATGCTTCACTGTTAAAAGAGGCGCAAATTCTGAGCCAGCAGATGGGCAAGACAGTGACGTTCCAGTATGCGATTGTCGACGCAGGTCAGCAGCTAGGCTCTTCGTATGACATGGTGCTCAACGGCATCTCTGAAGAGGATGATGACGACCTACTCGCATCACCCAAACCGTGCATCGCTATCAGAGTCGCAGACTTCAAACATCTGGTTGTCTACCTGTGGTCTCTGACTAAACTCGAGCGACGAGTGAAGCTGATGCGACAAATGCAACAGTACCTCGATCGACCCGAGTATGTTCGCCACTTCCGTATTGACAACCCGTTCTCCGACTCGTCACTTGCACAATACTCCAATATTGGTGAGACGCAGATCTCGCTCTCTGCAGTCTTTGAGTCCCGAGTGCAGGACTTTGCTGTCGATGTCGTTTCGCCGTATACATTCAGCGTCATTGGCATCTTGCACCTGTCTCTGGAGCCGTCGCTTGCAGAGGCACCAGAGTCGACGCTGAAATTCAATGTTGTGCTTCATGACCTCGCAGGCTTCCCGGAAATGGAAGGCACCAGTGTCCACGCTCAGCTATCGGTACCGCGAATCACAGAAGAAGACGGCGCCACTGCAACTCAGCTGATCAAAGGCTTCAATGAAGGACCAGTACGCTTCGACAGTCTCCATAGTATGAGTCTACCGGTCGAAAGTTCCCGCGACGTTTGCCTGAAGATTGCTATTTTCGCACAGGTCTCTGGAATGCATCTGGACAAGCTATTGAGTTGGGACGATATGCGTGATTTCGCAAACACAAAACACAACGGCAGTCGGATTAACGAGAACCAGTTCAAGGTTGAAGAAAAGCACGATGTCTTCTGTCGTGTCCAGATCCTAGAGCTTGGCGAGAATGGCGAATATCAACCGACTGATGTTATTCAGGCGAATCTGATGGACTCTGGAGCCTACCAACTACGTCAAGGTCTTCAGCGACGCGTCGTCATCAACATGACCCACAGCTGTGGCGAGTCTCTGCCATGGCAAGGGCTTTCGAACTTTCGAGCTGGACATATTCGTCTTCTTGATGCATCCGGCCGCATGCCCGAGCTGGACTCAAACCAACCTGACGTACCCTTGAAGGTTTTGGGTGTCCCGTCATTCACACAAAACGATGATGGTACTACCAACATCCGTCTCGTTGGGCAGTGGGACTCCAGTTCTCATGGCTCGCTGCTTCTCGATCGGACCACTTCAGAGAAACACCGTGTTCAGTTGGCCTTCAAGTGGACGGTGGTCTCCCAAAGACTCGCAGAGCCCCTTCAATTCTCACTTGATGTTTGTGTCCAGATCAAGCCTCGGTCGTTCCTTCCGGCTCCAGGAATTCTGTCGCAACTCTGGAACCCCCAACATGTCGCCCACTCGACAAGTGGCATCTTCATCATTGGCGTCCAGCCAAGCCCGATAGAAACGGCTTCGGACCTGTGGCGCATGGACACCCAGTATGAGTATGTCAAGGGTGAAGAGACGCTAGGTGGGTGGACACCTCGCGGTGTCTCGCTTGTGCGTGATCACGTTGAGCATCGTCGCCGTCTTGCACGTGCTGCCGATGTGGAAACGACCAAGAGCATCTGGGGAAGCTTTGCTCTCCAAGTCGGTGAAGAATACTTTAAGAACGGATCAATGGATAACAACCAAGCCAAAGTCGTCGAGAAATATCTGGACGTGTGGAAGAGCACCATCAAAGATCCAACAACGACCATACTCAAGAATGTCGAACCACCAAAAGACGGTGTGGCTTCGACTAATGGAACGTCAACACCATCAACAAAGCCCCTGACTGCGAGCGTCAAGTTTCAGCCAAAGAACAATGCTCTCAGCAAATCAGGGCACATACTCATGCCCGACCCGACCCAGACTAGATGGATTCGTCGATACGTCGAGCTCCGCAAACCGTTTTTGCATATCCACTCTGTGCCTGATGGCGACGAGCTCAATGCAATCAACCTGACTGGGGCCCGTGTCGATCATCAGCCCCAGGTGGCTGAGCTGCTCCATCGACCTGGCAAATCCATTGGAAGTCTCAACATCTTTGCAATCTACGCTCGGCAAAATGCGTACATGTTTGCCACAAGCAGTGAGCGTGAAAAGGTGGAGTGGGTTCTCCGACTTGACGAAGGATACTTCAGCGGCGGAGGAAGTGGAACACAGACACCCCGTTAGAGTCTGCACTCTTCGGTCAGTCCTGATGCCTCTCACACTACAGATGGTTGGTTAGTGGCTACCCATGAAGAAGCAGTAAGATCTCTGGCCCTGCACAACTTGGCAGACAGGCCAGACAACCTCCCGGCTATTGAGCTGGACGATCGCCCGGAATGACCGCCCATTCTCAAATACCCAACTGGACATAGGAATCATGGGATCCCCTGAGCTTTCAAGCTCCACATTCGTTAACTTAGCTTTGCTTTGCTTAGCATCTACATAAGCCTACAGCACCTTTTTCCCTTTTTGTGGTCTTCTGATTCAAAGGAAGCAAGAGATACCCAAGTTCGAATCTTGACTCTAGTCGAGGCAAGCGAAAGCGAAGCGAGATAGAATGTGTCAATTGACTTGCATGCATTGCAAATTGCAGAATGTAATATAGCGTGGATGTGGATGTCCAAATGCAGTGCTTTTCGAAATTTGCTTGTTCGCTTTCCTCTATGTCCATTAGATGCCTAGGTATGTAAATTGCAGTCGGTTGAATGCGTGCAGAAGTTACATGTACTTTGCCAACGACCACGTCCGACAAAATTCACGAGCATCAACATCAACGGCCCATCATTAACTCAAGCTCAAGCCCAATCCTTGCACAAATCTCTCCAACTCCTGCACACCACCCACAACACTAACATAACCATCCGGCCGCACGAGATACGCAGTCCCCTGCGCAATACCTACATCCTTCAACCTCGCCTCCCAGACGGCGTTGACCAGTGGAACGCCCACATCTCTACACCATGTCTCCAGCCCGCCAGGGACCCAGACCCCGTCCCCGAAAACAAATACACTCCAGTGCAGACCGTGCGGCGCCGCGTCGTTTCCCAAGCGTAACGGCGGCATCCGATCACCAGCTTTGATCCGCGCGCCACGCAGACGAAATCCATCAGCTGCGCGGAGAATTTCACGCTTCAGACTGAATTTAAGTCCCGCCGCCGCAGACGTAGACGCAGAAGCAGAAGAAGTATCAGAAGGAAATGTACCAGCAGCAAAAGCAGCAGAATCCCCAGCATCAGCGCACGTCAAAATCGACATGGAAGCACCGTACGCCCAGCCCGTCTGATTAACGCCCATCATCCACCGACGCGCCAACGCCGCCCAAGCCGTGATGCAGCGCAGACCCACGCCGACGAACAGCGCGCGCGCCAGCGTAGCCCGCAACCCCTCCGCCGTGAACCGGACGAACATCGCATCGGATGTACACAGTATATGCGAAGCAAACGCCTCGCGCTCACGGCAGTAACTCTGCAGCAATCTCTCATTGAGCCCCTCTGTGCCGGGACTACGCAGCACAGCCGCAATCTTCCAGCTCAAGTTAATCGCGTCCCCGACGCCGGTGTTGAGACCTTGTCCGCCGACGGGGGAGTGAATGTGCGCTGCATCGCCCGCGAGAAAGACACGGCCCTGGCGAAACGCAGCAGCTTTGCGCGCCGACACCCTGTACACGGAGAAATTTTCGATATTGTCAAAATGCAGGGCGAGACGGGAGTCTGCGTCGGCCAGTATAGCGGGTAAATCGACGCCGGTGCCCTCAGCGATACGGCCGTGCAAGACATTGGATTCGTTGATTTGGGCGCCGAAGGAGGGGTGGGGGACGGGAAGGACGGGTTTGTCGCGGCCGTCGCCGTCGTCGAGTCTCCTGTACATGTTTTCGAACACGGAGGATGTTTCTGCGCTGTGCGGGTCCAGGATGCGGATTAGTCGGACGTTGTTCTCGCCAAAGGGGAGGATGGCGGCGAAGGCGGGGCCGTCGAGGTATGTTTGTGTTTCGCCATCGACGGGGGGACCACTTGCGCGGCCGTCAATGTTGAGGAAGAGATGAGGGTCTGAGGTTATTTAGCAGGGAATTAGTTTCAAATTCTCAATTGATCAGTCAAGAAGAGGGTCGGCGGACGGCAGAAATGAAGTAGGAGTAGACTGAAGGGTCAGGTCAGCTTACAGGAGATGCCCGGGAAGTCGATGCCCAGGCTATTGCGCACAAAGGAGTGCGCGCCGTCCGCGCCGATCATGTACCTGGCGTGCACGAGGCTCGAGGAGCTAACCACCCATTCGACGAACCCATCCGACGCCGTCTGAGGAGAGCGGTGCTCACCCCATGCGTGAACATACCCTTCAGTTTCCTCAAATGAGGTGAGGGTCGTAGAACGGCGGATGGGGATGTTGAGGTCTCGACATCGCTCGATCAAGATGAGCTCGTGGGTCCTCTGCGGGATGCTGAGGATATACGGGTGGAGTGTTGAGTTCTGAGCTATATTGCCAAAGAGAGAGAGGTAAGTGACTACATTGCAGAAACTGGGGGGAGGAAAGATAGTAGGTCGAGAGGCAGGAGTGAGTCAAGCTCAGACGTACCCGCAAACTCAAAGTCCATGTGAGCTTGCTTATAGCCGGAAAACCAGTAGTACATGCCAGGTATTTTGTACCCGGCTGAAACTATGGCATCTTGAATGCCTAGCTTTGCGTAAAGCTCCAGGGTGCGCGCGTGTACAGCTGATGCGCGAGTCGATGGCTATGTGAGAACGTTAGCCTGAGGGTCATGCAGGTTCCAAGTCTCTTGTGAAGGCTGTGAGCGAGGGAAAATTGGGGTGGAATCAAAGGGCAGAGAATCATGTGGGAGAGTGCGCATCGGCTGGTCAGGCATGAGAACACTCCACCCATGTGAGTTGCTGGAAACAGGTATGCAGATAGGGGTAAAAACGCTCATCGGCGAAGTCTGTGCAGAGACAGAGAAAGACTCACGGAGGCGCTATTGTTTTTCTCCCAGACTTCAACGCTGACCCCCTGCAGAGCGAGGACAATAGCTGCAACAAGGCCCGTGGGGCCTGCGCCAATAATCAGGACGTCTCTGCTCAGCGATGCCATTGGTGCGGCTCCCGGCTTGTCGCTGTACTGACGAGACTTTGGCAAAGACACATACAAGTTGATGGGAGAGTGGGTTGATTGAGCATTGAGCCGTGTGCCCTGGCCGCCGCTATTCGAGCGCAGGCGACCGCTGAGGGTCCTTCTCAGGACCGACATGACGGATGAGTGAAAACACCCCAGTGAGGCGAACGCAAACAAGACTCGGGCGTGAGGGTGACTGTGTTGAAGTCCCTGAGCAAAGGAGCGGATTGCAGCTACAGACAGTAGCGTGCGTCGATAATCTCAGCGAATCCTCCGAGAGCTTTGACCTCTGGACTGCTCAGATGCGGTAGTTTCACGAAACGCTGAGCGGATCTATTACTAATACAAAGTGAAGGAACGCGCAATGCGCATGTGAAATCAAGACTGGACTGTCTCCAGAGGCAGTGCTGAGTGAGTGTAGGTAGCGATGGAAAGCGCCGGCGGCAAGGGCGCATAGACAGGTAGACAAAGTAGAAAGCTCGCTGAAAGGTAGACGTAGTACAGAGCGATGGTGGCACTAGAGAAGGTCGGAGCCAGGGTGATACAGTGGGCAGGGCCCGGTGACATTGGTCTCATAAGATGAGAGGTGGTGTATAGTAGGGCTTGTCCATATACCAGGCTGAGTTAGCGCTGACGGGCTAAACGCAGCCGCATACTAGTCGCATTCGGGAAGTGCTCGTGCTCGAGCACCTCATATCTACATGCTTGTACCTACATGCATGGAAGTGAGATCTCAGATGAGTATCGCAATCTGGGATGGATGGAGGGACTTGGGAGTTGACTGACATCAGTCTATGCGTCGACAGCCCGTCAGTCGGAAGGACAGCGCTGCTCAGCGCCAATGCGAACACGACGCTGCACATACCCATGAAGATGAGGCGTGCTAATCAAATACTGACAATGCGAGAAATGCTTCATTTCCAAAGTCCATGCCCTGCTGGCTAATGCATCAAAGAGAACAACAGCAAGACTATGTACAACGTCTCGGCGTTGGCGCACATGCGCTGCATCAAGTCATGCATCAGAACCCGAACGGGTTTTGTGGAGCTGCCGCACAGTTAGCATATGTCGCCCACATTGTGAGAAGGAGGAAACTATCAAAAACTTACTGGCTTTGCTCAGGTTCGCCCTCCCAGTGGGTTGCGGCACCAACTTCTTGGCATCTTGCACCCCGAAGCGGACTGGCGGGGGCGGTCCCGTCTTCTGTGTGGTCAGAGGCTGCAAATTGTATTGGTTCTGCGTCGGCATAGGCGGCATTTGGGGGGCAGGCTGGCCAAATTGACCGTTTATGCTGCCAAATCCGGTTGGCTGTGGTTGGAGAGGTTGTGGCAAAAAGCTGTTGATGCCAGTTGCTTGCGACTGCATTGGCTGTTGAAAGTTTTGGAATCCTTGCTGCGCTTGGAACCCTGTAGCCTGGTTTTGGAATCCAGTCTGCTGTGGCTGGAAGCCAGTGGGCTGGTAAGGCATGCGTGGAGGATCAGCAAAGGGACTAGAGTTCATCTGTCCCGTGGGGAACTGCTGTTGGCCGTACTGCTGGAATCCAGTCTGTTGAGGCTGCAGAGGCTGCATTTGCCCAAAATTCTGTTGGCCAAATTGACCGCCATATCCAGTCGGCTGCATCTGCATCTGTTGGTACTGTTGTTGCATCTGCTGACGCTGCTGCATCTCATTCATGCTTTGTCCAGGTGGTGCAAGCTGCGGTAGCGGTGCTGGCTGGTAGCCCCCAGTCCGCTGCGGCTGCAAAGGTGGTGCAGGGAACTGGCTTTGTTGCTGAGTCTGGGGGGCAGAAGTAGGTCTGTTGGGAGGTGGAGGTGCAATAAGACCACCGTTTTGTTGCGAGGCCAGTGGTCTTGTGCGTGGTGCTGACAACTGCGACTGGCTTGGATCCTGTTTTGCTAATTGGTCGAAGAAGGCCGAACTAGCTCCTGTTGGCTGTGCAGTCTGTGCAGGGGCCTGCGGCGCTGCCTGGGCTTTTGGAGGCGCTGGTGTTGGCTGGAGGGGTTGCGGGAGCGGTGCAGAGAGGATCGAGAGGTCAGACATTGCCCCGGTTGGAGCTGCTATCTGTGGAGCAGGTTGTTGGACAGCTGGCGAAGCAACTCTACTGGGCTCACCAGCATTCGCCGAAGGCTTGACATCCCAAGCATTGTCATCAAATCCGGGCTTTGAGGAAGACGCAGGCGCCGAGTTGGGTGCAGGGCTCGACTGACCGTTCCGGAAAGCCTCTGCACTGATTGTGTCGTTTGTCTCGACCGCTGGCGCTGGTCTGCCTTTGCGTGTGTTGTTGCGAAGGGCGCCGCCAGCTCCAGAAAAGAGTCCCTGATTGTCGCCCGTGGGCTGCGACTCTAATGCCTTTCGTTCCCTGCCAAATTTGGCATCAAGGTGTTTCATCACACGTAGATTATCTCCCTCCTTCAAACCCAGAGTTCTAAGCAGGGTCGCGTCAATGTCCTGCAGATTTTCTTCGCCCATGTTGTCGCGAATGAAAGCGTTGGCATATCTTTCGCAGACCTGAGGGTTGACGCCGCATTGAAGGAAGAAGTCAAACCATTCATAGCGTGGTGCTTCAGGCTCAACCGAGGCACCAGATCGTCCTGCAGCTTTGGATGAGGTTCGTTCGTTGGCACGTAGGGTGCTTCGCCGCTTAATGTCCGATAATGGCTTGTCTTCGTCCAGCGAAACACCAGTGGCTTTCTCGACATACTCGAGATCCTCGACAGACATCTTTGCAACGGGCACAGCAATCTTTACACCGTTTTGTTTGTGCAGGTGAATCTTGCCATCCTTGAGGCCCAAGAATTCCGCATCGACTTTGAAATTGGCGCTGCGATCAGTCCAGGTTCGGACCCGGGCTTGATTCGGTAACGTTTTGGAATCTCCTGATGATTTATTGCGATGCTTTGACGACTTGTCTCCATTCGATCTGGCCGCCTCCCTCGCAAGCCGTTCATCTTCTCGTCGGTTCTGCTCGACGTAGGATTTCGCCGTGTCCACCCCAGGCACTGGTGCCGCCGGGATTGAGCCAGTAATCTCAACGTAGCTGCTGGGGACGACACCTTCCCGGCCATTCTTTAGTCGCTTGATCATCCACCATTCTTCGCTCTGTGTATCATCGAGGATAATGACTTCATCGTCGACTGCGACAGTCACTTCGTCGTCACCTTGAGCCATGAACTCGTAGAGCATCTTTCCCTTCTTTTGCCCACCGCCGCTGCCAGCAGCAAGAACCTCTCTAAGTCCTTCTGCTCTTGCGGCTCCGGCGAGCTCTCCCAGATGTTGAACAATCTCCTGCGCCGTGTCCTTGGCTCCAGCGTGGAAATCGACACTCTTGCTAGGTCGCACTAGCTCGATGAACACGTGCTTGCCTTCAATAGAATAGTGCGTCAGCTTCTCGGCCGTCCATTCCTGGGTGGGTCCATCGCGCGACTTTTCGGGCGCGATCATGATGGTCCCCTTGGCAACATTGATTCCGAAAGTCATCGGCATTTTCCTGTTCCGGCCCATATGCGAGATCATTTCATGGATATTGTACAGATGGTAATTACCCGGTGAGAGGGGCCCGCGCAGCTCAGGCGTTCCGCGGACACCTGCGGGCGACGGCGAGCGTGCGGACGGGATAGAGACAGATGGCGGAGCAATGGCTTGTGATTGTGGCCGCGTTGGCATAGGAGGTGGCTCATCGTCGCTGGCCTCGGGCGTCAGCTGGACTTGCTGGCGCGAAGCTTGGGTGGGCGCTTGGGATGCGCCGGTCTTCTGCTGTATCAGACCAGCAATGGCAGCCGCAGGGCTTGGCTCTGTTGGCGAGGCAGACCGCGCGGGACTGATGGGTTGCGCAGACGACTCGGCGCGAGACCTTGACGGCATAGGCGGGGGTGCGGTAGCAGCAGCATCGGTGCTACTGATTGACTCAATATAGTTTGCAGGTGCAAAGCCGTAGTCGCCATCGAGACCCACCAGAGTCCAATCTTCGTCTGAGGTATCAAAGACCTCGAGTATTGTGTCTTCGCTAAAGGAGATTTCTTCGTCGGTCTGGCGAGCATAATCATAAAGGGCCTTTGCTTTTCCGGTGGGCGGGACCTGAATACAAGTTAGCAAAATGCTTGCAATACTAGAGGTCGCGTGAGGGCGCTGGCAAGCGGCGCAAGGGTCTCAGCAAGGAGTATGCGTACCTCTTCCACGTAGTTGTTCGGGATCAGGCCCTCTGGCTCATCCTCGTCGTCCGAAGCGGCTTTTTTCTTTGCTTTCCACCAATCATCCTGGGCGCTCTTCTCTTGTATGTAGAGGAGGTCACCCTCTTTGATCTCGAGCTCACCCTCGCCGGTTGGGGTGTAGTCATACACAGCTCGATAGACACCGACGAAGCCCATTGTCAAAAGCTACACACGGGCACGAGCGAGCGGCTGGTCTGGTGAAAGAGAGGGTATGCGTGAGACAAGGTACGATGGTGGCTGCTCGGCTGGATGGGCAGGAGGGTAGGGTAGGGCCAGTGGTACGCGAAGGGGTGCGGACGAGTGCAGGGCCAATAGCGCGGCTCAGCTTCGCCGCGAGGCTGAGGCGACCAGCAAGCTGAAACGGGAAAGGGAATTAGATTAAAGAAGTAGCGGGCAGGCAAGACGCGAGTGAATGGGCGATGGCAGGCTGGCGGGAGTGGTACATTGGGGTGCGTTGACTCTGGATGGTTGCAAATCTCCTGGCCCTGCCCACGCGGCTCCCCAGGAAAGGGCCAGCGTCTACGTCAGCGAGTTTGCTCCACCCCTTACGCTCTGGCCGATTTACTTTGTGGTCCGTGGTTGCTATTCCATCTCGTCTCGATGCACGTTGCAACACCGTGCCGCATTCTTGTCCGTCTGCAAGCTGCGTTGAGAGCGACGGCAGAGGGCTTCCCGGTGGCTACGTGAGGCTCTGTGAAGGCGGCGAAGGCTTCTAGAACTTGCCCACGTGCACGCAGCTTGGTCAGACTACAACTCTTCTCCTTTGTACCTGACATGCCTGGATGTACTGCCAGCTCGCTCCGCTTGCACCCGCTGCTACTAACACTGCTTCCCTCTACAGTATCTCGCGGCTAGCATGCTTCAATATGTCTCGTCTTCGTCCGCACGCTTTGCTCATGGGCCCCTGGTCTACTTAGATGCGTGCTAAAGGACCACGCCAAAGGCACTCTCGGCCAATCCGGAAGCCGCTCTAACAGTGTTGGCGGTTGGCGGATCCGTGATTAAGCATGAGATCAACGGAATTGGACATCCGGACTGATACCTCTAAGAGCCACGTCGGAACGCTGAGCCAAGCCGACTGCGCAAGAGTTGCCGAGTTGATGACATTCCGACTCGTCCACGTCACCTCCGATGTTGTCTCAAATTCAAATCTTACGACTTCAATATTCATATCTTCAAGCTGAGCTAATACATTATCACTTGAATGTGAGCGGGAGATCCGTTCAAGCTGCGAAGCTTGCTGAGGACGAAGACAAGGCAGATACTCATGATCAAGCCATGTGTTGACTGTTACACGTCAGATGCTCGCAACGCGAGGTAGGTAACGCAGGTGTAGTGCCGAACCACAGCAGACGTGACTTCGCATCGCCCCTCGCTTGTAGATTCAACTTTTGACACGATGGGCGCGCACTTTCAGATTGGCACGCTCAGAATTAGATTCAAACGCTTGCATTGTTACCTCACTCCTCTTCCCCTGTCGCCTGACCAGTCTCGCAGCTCTCACGTCGCAGTCAGCCACTGAAAAAGATTCCTCAGAGCCAAAAGTCAAAGCCGAAGATCTGAAAGGCAAGAACGACAAAATCGTGATGAATAGCTGAACAGGTGAAATCCAAACCACGCGCTTATAAATTTCTCCCCCGCCCCTCCTAAACCTCACCTCTCAACTCTCCATTTTGCTCAGCCATCTGCGCAAAATGAACCCCAACGCAGCCATGGATCCTCAGGATCCGGCCACCCAACTCGGCCGCGTCGACCAAGCGGCCTTCGCTGTCCAGGGTTTGCGCCAGCAAACCTTGGACATGATCTACCACAGCGACCAGCAGATGCGCCGCATCTTGCAGCTCCAGACTCGTCTGACCCAATCTAACGCTGCCAACCAGCAGCTCAGAACGAGTTTGCAAACTCAAGTAAGTTTCCTCAATTCTCTCGATTCCATACCATTTGACTTCGTACCCCATCCTGTCATTTAATTTTTCCCATTCTCTTTTACTTTGCCTTGTAGTTCAACTGAACAGCTTCCGTCTCACTCCACTGCAGAGAGAGAAAATCTAGAAGAAAAGACAAGAAGGCTGACGAGAAATTTCCCAACAGGCCCAACTTTACAGCCGCCTCTTACAGGCAAACCGGTCCCTACGCCTCCGCATCCATCAATTGGAACATGCAGCGAACCAGGCAGGACTCATAATTCCTCCTCCTCCTTCTCTCCTAAGTGCTCAAGGTACGCCTGCAGCTCCAGGCTCAGCCCCAAGTCCTCCAGAGGGTGTGAATGCAGGTGCAGGTCTAGGTATCGGTCTGGTTCCCGGCGCAGGTCCAAGTCAAAATGTCGGCCAAGGCCAAGGTACATTCATGAGCACAGATACAGGCACAGGCACAGGCACAAGTGTCGTTGCAGGTACCAACAACGCCGTGCGCCCCGCAATCCTGGAATCAACAGCAACAGGCCTTACTGCTATCCCAGCCGGCCCACGTTCGTCAGTACCTCTTCCATTCCGAACGCAAGACGGAAACGCAAATGCAAGTACAAGTACAGCTCTAATTGCCATTAGACCACCGCCTCACCGCGCAGGCCAGACTACGAACCTTCATGCGCAAGAGCAAGAGCAAACGCACGAGCAACAGCACGAGCGCGAAACCCTCTTCCACAGACGCGCCCGCCAACAAGGTCGATCTCTATCTCAACCTTCCGCGCTGAATGCACCAAGTATTGCCACTGCCGCGCTATACACTCTGACCTCAACCACTAACACGACCGCAGCCCCAGCCGCAGCCGAGCCCGCAACTGAAACTTCAAGCGCAGCTTCAAGTGCAAACGCTCCCGCAACTTCAAGCGCAAGCCCAACCGACAACCCAGTTGAGGACCCCACCGCAAGCACTGCCGCAAGCACGCAGCAGTCCACTTCAAAGCGCGTCGCGAGCAATTCCTCTTCCAACAAGCGTAAGGGATCCGGTACGCCCTAGCTTTACCTCCTCATCCCATTCCCCTTTCTCTTCTCTTTTCTGGCTTTTCTTGGTTTTTTCTGGGGTTTCCTCCTTCTCCTTCCGCCCGTTCAGCCGCTCGTTTCCCTTTTTCTTGCTTTTCCATGCACACATTCACTCATATCAAGAAATCTCACCTTTTCGACCGAGAAACTCATCCTCGTTCGTCACAGACAAACCTGAAGTTTATGCGCAACCTCACGAAAGCGTCATAACAGCAACGGCAGAAGCAGAAAAAGAACGAAATGAGCGAATCTGGCGTGCCAAACTAGGATTCACAGATGCAGATGCGCTTGCATATGCATATGCATACGATGATGATGATGACGATGATGATGATGATTGAGAAAGGACGGCGCGGAATACTGAAACGGGCGACTCTATGGATCGGGATAGCGGGACAGCGCACGGAGAGACGAGTTTATGCAGATTATCGCCTGAGCTTTCGACGAGGGCGACAAGGGGCACTCAAGTGGAAGTAGATTCATAGTCGATGTCGTGTCATCCTAGCGTTCTTGTCAAGGTGTGCGGACGTACGCATAGGATGACATGCAGACCCAGTCGTGAGAATCAAGTACTTCCATCTTCCTTCGAGATCCAGCAAAACTAACATTGACTTCAAAACACCACCCAGACTTGCCACGAATTCCATGTACTCAAGTCAAACATGCGTCACACTCTTTGCCCCGTCTCTTCTTCGCCTCTCCGTCCACCAGCACGCGACCAAAAACCCAGTTGAAAGTATCAGCACAGCACCAGCAAAGTACCAGACGCCCTCAAATTGCCGCTGCACACTCCCAACGTCTCCAGGAACGTATTGGGCTCGTCGAGTAGCCCCGCTAATGGGATTTCCCACCAAAACGCCAACAGCCATGAGACTGTACGCCAGCCCCACGCGCACACCCAAGTCTTTGCTGTCTTGTGTGAGATTGGCAATGATGGCAGGCGGGAGACTGATCATTCCACCACTGATAAAACCGTAGACAATCGCCATTGTAATTAAGCTTGGTAATGTGGACAGAAATCGCATGATGAAAATTACAAGGCCTGCAAGCAGCGAGCATGGTACTATGACCGTGATGCCTAAAAGGTCAGCTGAACTATTCTGAGTGCGAGCGTTGAAGAGCACATACCTCCTACGTAGTCAGCGAGAAAGTTGGGCGCAAGGCGGCCCATGAGAGAGCCTGCGTTCATGATGGCGAGAATGTAGAAGGCCATTTCAGTCGATACGCCGAGCTCGTTTGCATAGTCACTGACAAAGAAGAAGGGAACGAAAACTCCCATGAGCATAAAGGCACAAGCTGCACGAATTAGAGAACAACTCAATATCGATGGTCGAAGGAGGTTCTGATTTTGACTGACCAATGATGAGTAGTGAGTACGGCATATCCTGCAGTAGACTCAGTGATGGAAGTTTACGTCGAGAGGTAGGCAAGACACGCAGTCTCATGATCATGAAGCAGAACGATAGAGTGACAAGCATGATGAGAGCAAGAATGCGCACACCCCAGGCGAATCCAACACTTGGATGCCGGAACAGACTTTGCAGCATGATTGGGAAGACGATACCGGCTGGAAAGATTCAGAATCTCGAGTAGAATCCAAACAGACGGCTGGGGACACTGACCAACACTGCTTCCCGTTGTTGCAATTCCAGTCGCAAGCATGCGCCGGCTTTTGAACCAGTGTGGAAGGACACTGACAGAGGTTATTCCCAGGAGACCGCTACCAAGGCCTACACAGATACCCTGCGCAAGCAACATGTGCCAGTATTTTGTGCTGATGGAGGTCATGAGCATTCCGAATACTTCAAGCACAGTTCCCGTCGCTATGATGGATCGCAGATATCCGGCATCGAGGAAACAGCCAACAAAGACACCCACGATGGATGTCAGAAACGCCTGAATGGATCCAATCCAAGAGATGGCGGATGGAGAGGAGTCGACTAATAGTACTTCGATGTAGTAGGTCTCGAAAACGCCGTACGAGTTTGTAAGGCCCCCTAGCGTCAACTCAATGAGGTTGGAAACCAAGTAGGGCCTAGGTAGACTTACAGGTCCACATGAAGAGGATCCAGCAGCCTAATACTTGAAGCCAGGCGGTCAGCCCACTGTCCATCTTGGGGACCTCGACGGCCTCATCTTTGGAATGCATCGATCCACTGCTGGGAGAATGCACGACGACATCCTTTGCAATTATCGACCCACTCCTACTCGTGGTTGTAGACATGGCTGATTTTGATAGGAGACTGTGGAACATCTAGCTCTTCCTGGATCCAGCACTTTGCGAAATAGGGTTCGACTGGCAACTCATATACAGATCTCTCAAAATTGGAACCGCCTTCTTGTATAAAAGGACCGAGCGGAGACTGCACAAAGGTTTTCTCGAAAGGAAAAGATTAAGATTGGTGCTAATGTACATGACTTGTCCCTGTGTGTCCGCCACGGCCTTTGCGTCGTCTATGTATTTAATTGGGGGCTTAGGTGTTTTCCCACCCTGTGTTTCCAACGCTGTCGGCGAGCCCGATGCAAGGAACGTGTAATGATGATCAGTGTGACGACGACAGAGTTGCCACTTCCGAGGCATGGCGAACGAGTATGATTCGGGGCGGGATACTGAAGTCCAATCAACCTCTGAGACTCCACTCAGAGTATCGATGTTTATGCAGAAACCCGCTGCTTGTTGTTGTCGGGCTATCATATTCTCGGAAGCTAACACGAGACCTTCTGTTCGGAAAAGGGTCCAAAGAGCAAGGACTAGCCCCACATGAAATGGATCGCACAAGCCCCTGATGTCGTGTATGTCTTCTGTTGAGCACTAAGTGCTTCTCAATTCAAAAATCGATCTAAATCATGCGCCCAATATATGCATCTGCGACACGGCGAGTAGAAAGAAGAGCGCACAAACGACACACGTGAGCTTTCTAGCACCGCTTTCTCACAAGTACCTGGCAGGTCGTGAGGCCTTTGTCGATTGCTATTGCATCACAGGGGCTTTTGCCCTGCCAAGTCTAGTACGACAATCGACCAAGACAGTCGGGGATGCGGGTGCGGCGTGGTACGAGCAATAGGCGCGCCGAGTCTTACGCAGATTGTGCATGCCGGCTTCTGTCGGGGTTCAAGGAGATTCCTTGGAGATACGGTGCAGCACACACGGTGCGCAAGCGGGACTGTTCCGTGGGCGATGTATGCAGGCGTTTCCCTGAGAGCTTAAACGACAATATGCACATCATCAGCAGTCGCTCTGGTGGAGGCGTCCGCTCTGTGCGGTTGCACAGCGAAGCAGAGCGCGAGGCGAGGCGGGCGCAGCAACTGCTGCAAGAGCCGGAACACATCCCTGACCGGCTTCGCTGACGGTCCGAATGATTAGCGCTTGCTCACAAAAAGTCAAGATGGCGTTGAGTGACGAGGAAGATTGACAATAAGGACCCAAGGAGTGGCTTCTGGCGGTTCACGTGTGGAAGGTTGAGGACAAGAAGGAGAAGGGGGCGTGGCAGCCGATCGGCCGGGCCCGTAGGGGGGAAGGGACGCAGGGAAGGCACGACTGGTGGCCTCAAGACGCCACAGGATGCAGAGTGCGTGGGCCCCGCACGTGCATACTGTGCTCACCCATTCTGAAATGACCTTCTGCACGCAATCGCATCTACTATTACCTGTATCCCCGCAGCAAGTCCCTTTCCTTTTGTCTTTCGCGACAGACAGAAGTCACACGTGAATTTACACCTTGTCCGCCCCCATGAATAGACGACGCCTCCTATGCTCTCTGACAGTTGTTGCCAATTCCATCCCCTTCTACATTGCCAATCTGCGCGTCCACCGAACGATACAATCTAGTCCAAGGCCAGTCCGTGTTTCGAGTGGAAAGAGTAGCCGCTGCTGTGCAACTCGCCGGGAGCCACGCTGTATATGATCTTCGCTGGCATTGACACTATCGTGTATGAGGGTACTTGTGCTGGTGCTGGCAGGCTACCTCCAATCAGCAAAGTCTTCGACTGTCGACTGCGACGATAGTTTGCAAAGTCATGTAGACGCCACGTGTCCGACCTCAGTCAATCGTAGTATTCCTCCACGATACACAGACACCAAGTACGAGGAAGAGATTTTACTGGGAGATGGATTCCGCAGCTTCATCCTCTTGTCGATGCCCCTTGCCCTCAACCACTACCACGTCCGGTCAACGCATGAAGCTGTCCTAGAATCTAGCTCTTTGACTTCATTGGATTCACTTTCCGGGCTTTCTCGGACCTGTTTCCCGTTTTCGTTGTCTTCAGACTGCTTAAGCTCATCAGTAGGATCCACAAATGGTGGCATGATCCGCATGTCCCACAGCGGCTCCAACCCAATCCCCCCCGTATCCCAGCAGAGTGTTTCGTTGTTCGACCCTTGCCCTTGAAGGTATGTGAGCACTCCAAGCCTTCGACAGCCTGCCTCGGTCTGACATGCCAGCGCTACGGCAACTTGCAAGCAAAACATGGCATCGTTCCCAGCATTGTGCGCCCAGCTGAAGTCCTCTTGGAACCAGTGCATGCAGTTTCTCAGTCTCGCTCCTCTCTCGTTTCCGCGTGCGTATCCCACCATTTCCATACTATCCATGCACCTGGTGTAGTGATCGACCCTGACATTATGCCGCTGCAACACCTCAAAGTCGTGACCTCCGTGCTGAAGGAAGACATGTTGAACATTGCTGTCCTCAGGAGCTATCGCCACATGCGTAGCCATCCGCACACTCCACTCGGAGATGCTAGATTTTTCCGTCTCGCCAAACCGGAATCGGTGAGGCACCTGTCGCCGCGTCCTGTCATCTCCAGTGGCATATATTTCTTTTCCCGTCGACGTGTTCCAGCAATCTGCGAATTCTTCTAGCAGCATATGCACTCCACGCACTCTGCCCACGATATGCCTATAGTATCCTTTCGAGTGTTCCGGCTTCATCGTAATGTCTCGCGTGTCAAGCACTGCGAGGCCAAATTCACGCTTGATTCCAAGGACTAGCAAATCCTCGACCACCAGGCCTTCTGGACCCTGCGGATGTCGGGCGTCTAAGCCTTCGAAATCGACGGCATGGATTATGCAAGGACGGATGCGGCCATCGATGAGCCCCAGTATGCTTTTGAGATGGATGTAGTTTGCTCGATGCTGCAGTCTGAAGGTATGCCTCGCAAGAGCTCTAGAGCGACGCTTAGTCTTGGTGAGCCGCATTGCTAGTGATTCGCTAATTGAATGAAGAGCCGGGGGAGAAATTGTATATCTTCGTGATGTCTCTCCCGGATGTGCACTATTCTTTAGGTAGACGCTTATGCGATATACGCTCTGATGACGAACACTCGACGAGAGACGCTCAGACGAGAGCTTTGCGGGGCGAGTCTTCCACTATGCCATGAATGAGGCGTCTTTCCTCTGCACTGACCCAGGCAATATTGAGGAGATTTTGAGAGGACTGGACCCTGCCAGCCGGCTTCCATGCTTTGTGCCTCTGGATGAATCATTGAGAGGTCGACGACGCCATGGTCGCATCTACGGGATCTACAGTGGAGCTATTCGTCAGCGATTAGACCTGCTGACGGGCTTCATGTCGTACCATAGGCACGACTGAGTAGTTGATACTCCACGACAGTTGATCGAGGCACCGCAAATTGCAGGTATCAGAAAAGTCCCTCCACAACAAGCCAAGTGTGAATCAATGCTTCATAAGAGCTTCCGGAGACCTGTAAACCATGTTTGAGGAGAAGATTGTCTCCATGGATACCGATGGCGGATGATCCCGTACGGAATCACGAATCAAAGATCGAGGGGTGTAACGACCAGATTCACCTTGACTTCCTCTAGGAGGGCTCCTCGTCTGGCTAGCACGATTGTCGCACCACATTTGGAGGAGAGCTGATCAGACAGAGTCCTCATGCTGTTTCCAGGGCCGGTTGTGATATTTCGTCGAAACGAAACTGATCAGCATGGCCATTAGTATATTTCCGAGGGACTTTGAAGGCTGGGCTTACCCGGTCTTTTGTGTAGCCATCTTTGTGGCAAACAAAATGTCACTCTTACTCATGCTGTGAGAAACTTCAAGGAGAGCCCTCGTTGGCGGTCGCTGTGGTCTGTGGAAGGTGACTCAAGTCGCTCGTATCAGGAATCCTGTCGTCAGAAGTCAAGCGCGGGGACTATTAAGACAATGAAGATGAAGCAAATTTGCTCGTCTCTTCTGTGCTGCGTAATGGCCACTTGCCAAACTCTTCTTCTGAGAAAGCTTCGAGTGCGACTTCGGCTCTGTCTGACAGATGCGGACACGTTCCAGTGTGACCGTACTGACGCAGAAGCCAAAGAGTTCGTCTCAGCAGGTAGGTAGAGGACGGGCCGGCAGGCGAAATGAGCGACATAGTGACTCGCACTTGCCAGATGGAGCTCTTTGCGGTGCAATTCGGGCTTTGTGGGACAATTGGCTTCTACTGCGTGCTCGATCTGACTGACATGATCTTCCCGCGGCTGAACCGATCGCCGATATACGGCTGAGTGTCCGCGACAAGTCAAAGTCACAGTCGGCATCCGCTTACCAATACGGAAGTTTCCATCCGAACAAGATTCATATACAGTAGATGCACATCTTGCACAGTGACTGAGATGAGACCCTTGATGCCTGCGGCCTCTGTCTGGCCCAAATCGATCGTCTGCCAGGCAGTGTCCGTCCTCGGCTTCATTGGATTTCGCCAGATGCTTTGCAACATCGTTGAATTCGCTTTCGCCATACGCTTCCGACTGGATGCAGCAAGCAGACGAGGCCTGAGCTCGCTTCAACGTGACCGACGACCGAAAGCACAAGAGTACCACTACAAAATACATCTGTTTCCCTCTTTGTGGCCGAGCATACAAAGCAAACATGTTTTGAAACAAGACCTGACCCACTCACGCAAAGGCTACGGTGAGATGCCTACCCAATCCTGACTTTCAGCCTGTAGCTGTGACATTCGGAGTCGTCACGTCAGTGTCTTGGACGGAGCAAAACGGCAAGTTGAGTCCTCCGGCTTGATCTCCATTGGTTTCTAGAACCATGTCCCGGTCTTATGCGCCGCTGCAGGACGCGCGATCATATTGCCTCTACTGGTGCCGGTAGATCGCATATCTATGAGTGCCGGGATTTGAGACGGTTTTTCAAGACATAGCAGATCTGGGTAAGGGCATTCGACTGGAGCAGAAGCCGCCGTGGGCACGCCATGTATGTCGGGCTTGCCCGGCAACAATGTTCGAACTCTCCAATGACTCTTGCTCCAACCCTTTGGATCAGATGAGCTACATGATAGCTAATCCAAAGTGGATATCCATAAGATGCATCGTCAACTGAGGACCCTTTTCGACCCCTCGACGAGACATCGAGTTCCACCAACATGGGCCTCCCTTCTGCACATGACGACATCTTACGTGATCTCATATCGTCAGGACGCTTATGACATGATTTTTCAAGCCACTTTCATATCCATTTTAGCTGAAAATCTGACTACAACGAAGGCTCCATACCACTCGGACTGATCCGATACCTGTATCGCTACCGCGGCAGGTTCCGAGTTCATACGCATACATGCCTAGCCTCCTTGTCCCCATATCCGAAATATCGCAGACCACATTGAATTAGTAACGATACCTACGGTGAAGCAATAATATATGTCGATGTCACAGAATAGTTTGATTTGGCGAGCGATCGGGCATGGATGCGTACACAAGCAGCGCGACAGCTCCATGACGATGGGTCCTACAGCAAGTTGACTGCTCCGTTCGTTGGCCGCCCTTATTAAGTTCGTTTTCAAGCACATCGCACAGGATTTCCAGCGAAACTCACTTCACGAGGCCAAGCACCAACATGTCCAACCGTCTTACCGAGCTCACCGCGCTGATATCAGCTCAAGAGAAGATCATCCTCTCTCGATCCAAAGCCCTCAATGTCCCAGTTCCCTCGCTAAAAGACGGCATCGATCCTATTCTAGACGCAGACGAGGAAGCTGAAGATGCTCGTCTGCTTTTAGCAGCCGCAGCAGAGGAGCTGGCGATCCTGGTCAATGACCCTGAGAAGACGTTACTTTTACCTTGGCATTCGACGCACGTAGCCATGCACGTTATCATCTCTTTTCGCCTCTATGAACTCGTCCCACTGGAGCGCGGTGCGAGCATCAGCTTCGCTGATATCGCGGCTAAATCAAATCCAAAACTGCCCGAGCATGTGGTAAAGCGGGTTTTTAAACAGGCCTTTTGTCGGTACATCTTTGCGGAGGGTGCCAAAGGGCACGTTGTGCATAATTCTGTGAGTCGGTATCTGGCGCAGACCAAGCTGGCCCAACAGTAAGTTTTTTCCAGTCGGTCTCGAGAATATGGTCGAAGCCTTCCAGCAAGAGTTGCTGAAGAGCAACGGTGAAGGACTTTCCGCTCAAGGGAGGCTGAGACTGTGGATGCGACAATCGCTCATATCTGGTAGGGCTTTGTTGATGATTTACGAGGAATCGTGGCCTGCGTCGCAGAAGGTTGCGGCTGCTTTGCGGAAATGGGGGGACTTCATCGAGCCCAATCAAGGTGTAAGTCATAGCCCCAGTACAAGAGAGCCAAGTCCCATGGATTAACACGGCTTCGAGGCATCCCAACTCGGTCACGGTGACGATCTCGACTTTTTCCAACGCGTGAATCTGACACCTGAGCGATCCAAGCGGTTCGCTGATTCAATGGCATGGTGGTCTGAACATGCGAACAAGCCTGAGTATCTGATCGGTGCATATCCGTGGGATCAGATCCCTCAAGGGGGAACATTGGTCGATATCGGCGGCAGCCACGGCACAGTAGAGCACGTTACCCCGTCTTATATACCTTACATCATGCTGACCGGCCACTTTGCAGCGTCGCCTTGGCCAAAGCTTACCCTCATATTAACTTTATAGTCCAAGATCTGAAGGCGACCGTAGAAACGGCGAGAGCGCGCGTCCAACATCCTCGCATCAGGTTTGAGGCGAACAACTTCTGGGAAGGCCAACCTATCAAAGGCGCAGATGTGTACTTGTTGCGCATGATTCTGCACGACTGGAGTGACCCGTACGCCGTCAAAATCTTGAAGCATGTTGTCGCTGCGATGGGACCCCACTCGAAGATCATCCTCTGTGAGAAGGTGTTGCCTGAGCGCGGCGAGGTGCCGAACAGCGTTGAACTGGAGGCTCGGTACGTTTCGACATCTCTGTTAGCATCCAAAAAGATACTAATTTGATTTTTTTTCTCTAGAAACTCCGACCTCTACATGCTCGAGGTCGCGAATGGTCGTGAGAGGGATCTGGATGATTGGAACCAGATTGTCAGCCTCACTGACAAGAGGCTGCGCATCACCAAGGTCATACGACCTAAGCTTGCACCTTTGCAAGTGGTAGAAATTTCCATGAACAGTTGAAATTCCTGCCGGCTAGGAGACTGAACGTTGCTGGGCAAGTATGCGCAGACTTCTTGTCTCGAAAGCACCGAGTTCGAATTGGCATGGGCGGGTGCGCAGGGCATTACTTCCTCAACGATAGCCTCGCGTTACACAATAGGATGGCCCATTGACTGCGCCGTGTAAGCTGAATCAAAGAAAAATGATTCCCATTGGTTCCGTTCACAGCAGCCGTCTTGTACTGCGAATCTCATTATCTGTAGTACGGGAACAAGCTTCGAGTCAGGCGACAATCCACGAGACGACAAAGGACAATCTTCAAATAAATACATACGCCTGCTCAAAAGCAATGCATATGTCTATGTTTGTACATTAGGTATGGGCCGTGAGGCTTCTGTGTCTTCTATATGAACGCACAGTCAAACGCCAGACTCTCCTCATGCCTGATAGGTCGCCAATACACAAAGATTCCAGCCCGAGACGAGGCCAAAGCCTGTCATCACAATGCAAGCTCTTCTTATACAGGCGCATCGAACACAAAGGGGAATCATGAACCAAAGGTAGTGTGCATGATCGGCCGTGGCTTGAGTGGCGACGATTTGGCTTGAGCCATCCGCTAGACCCGCACCGTCCGTGCTCTGCATGGCCACAATGGCGCACGATCTGCGGCTTCCCGTACTAGCTCGACAGCAGCTGCGAGCGCTCGGCCACTCTACGTACAGCTTTCTTATCGGCCTTGGCTCTCACAGGTCCTGTATCGCTTCGACGATGGATAGGCAGGTCGCAGCCTTGACATCTTCCTGTTGCGATCAGTCAGTGAGATGGCCAGATCCATGGCAGTCCGGCTAGAAGTCGTTAACGTACCATCGTGGTTGGTCCCGCGTTCCGCCGTCGCAATGTCGACATGGTTGTTGAAGACTGCAATGCATTGTAAAGGCCATAACGAGGCCGGATCTGCCAACGCATTGCGACGACCAGAGGGAAGCTGAGCACTGGGCTCATGCATTTGCCCTACCGTCGGTGCCCAAGCGCCATACTGCCCGCTTTGATCCTCGTTGTGGACGCTTCCTTGATCTTGCACTGTGCCTTCTGATTGGACTTCAGAGTCTTGTGAATCAGCTGAGGCGATGGTGTTATGTGTTTCGTGAAGCTCAGATCCTTCAGAAGTAAATGACGGAGTCGTGTCGGAACCCTCTGACAGGGACGGCGGGTCTAGAGGTAGACTAGAGCCCACGTCGGATACTCGGAGCGAGAAGCCCTCTCCAAAATAGGCGTCTGCGACCTGGAAGGTCTCATGACTTGCTCGTAGTGGAAGCACAGGTTCCGGATTCGGACATTGGCATATGGCAAGATCTGGGAAGCAAATCAGGTGTCTGCTATTTAATCAATCTTCAAGTCAAGACATACCTGTAGGTGAGATCAGCTCATCGGCTGAGGCGCGCCTGAGAGCAGGGCAACTGCTGACTGTTAAGTGTGAGTTCTCCATATGCTTCGTGGCGTCGCTATAGTATGGAGACGCGAACATCGACTCGATATTTTAAGTCCGATGAGATGACATGAGAGGGGAACTCGCAGCTTATAGATGGGCTTTGTAGCAGCAAATCGCTCACGTTGATTGGGGTCGAGACGTAGGTACAGCAGAAAGCACCGTTCACGGAGAGAGACCAGTCTAGCGCCCAGTCTGATCAGGTCTGAGGCTGCGTAAGCCACCGTCAGCCTTGAGCAGTAAGCGAAAGCAGTCTGCAGCGGCCCTCTGCAAAAGCATCATGTATCTCGCAGCAAGCGCTAGCGAGTCGAGCCGCGATAGTAACAAGCGGGGTGGGAAGACACGATCCGATACCGCCTGACCACATCGCAGGAAGTACGTGCCGTGATGCTCACGACACATTGGCCGACGACGACCTGATAGGGGCCTGAGATGCTGCTTATGATACGAACCATGGCGTTCAAACGGCTCCAACAAGGCCGGTGGACAGCTTCTAGCGCGCTTCTAGCATGTCTGCGCCATGGACGCTTGACGTGATCTGCAGGTCAGAAGATCGAACGCCTGACTCGGATCTACGAGCCGAATGAGCCAAACGAGAGTGAGTGTGGGGAAGGTACCTTGTGCTCCGCAGCCCAGTCGTTTTTTGCAATGTGCCGTGCGTAGACAGGATTTACTGTTTGTGGCTACTGTGACGTGACTTTGACAAGATTGTTTGCACCATCTCTGCACAAGGCAAAGTCATATTCGCTCCCGTCTCAAGCTGAGACACCGGTCGAGGAGCTTGCATCAAGTTAGGGGTCCAAACTCACTGAACAGAATGGCTGTGCAGCTCACCAGTCGAAGAGACCAACAGCTGCACAGCACGCCAGCGCTGCCGCATAAGGGGCGCGAACAGGCACGCACTAACCTTCTCGAGGCGGACACTTTACGTCTTGAGGCTCAAGTGTCCATCGTTCAGAGGCATGCGCAAGCAGGAGACACGGGACGACTCCTCGTAGTCCGCTGATGCCAATCAAGTGCACAGGATCGCCGGTCGGTGCGATGTTCTTCGTGTGTTCTGTCGATCGTTCGCTGACATCACGCCCATGTTGCGTATTCTTGGATTTGGAGCAACATGCAAAGGCTTTCCGGACGAACAGTTTTCCGCCCTGATGACCTCGACGCAATCCAACCCGGTTCTTCAGCAGACTGCGAGGGGTGGTTGAAGCCTTCTTGAAGGTTGACGGGACCCACAGCTGAGGCAAGGTAGGATATCCAGAGTAGCATCGGCCGTCTCCAGTACTGATGCATGCGCACGCAGGACGTATCGGCGGCATCCGCTCTCGCGCGGCTGGGGCGGCGCGCATTCATGGATTCGATCTTAGTCAACAGACAATGCAAACAAATGCGTCATGTCACTTCTCACAGGTGCGGTTTTAAGGAGGCCGCAAATAAGAGGGTCTGCTGAAGAGGCGGTGGAATTGGAAAGTGGAGGTGCGTGAGGCGCTGAGCACGGCCACCGAAGCTTGACTAATCTAGACTAGCGCTCAACACGTCCCTCCATGCCATTTGATACTGCTTGTATATCGTACTTCGTGCTTTCTTCCACTTCGACGTCCATCCTATCATGCCTCCCGGGTCCGCAGATCCTATGACATAGTGTAGAACCAGCTCTCTTCCTGCAATCGGCCGTATCCGCCTTCTTGCAAAACTCTACCGGACATCCATATCAGACTGTTCTACAAACAGTAATTGTCTCCCGCCGTTGCCTGCTCGTCAACTCTGGCCGTCGCAGCCCGAGACGCCCGTGGATGCATTGCGCTTCCTTGAGGTGCTTCTGGCAATCATAGCTCTCTATTCCCGGATGTAATTGAGTTGATCCGAACATTGAGTCTCCGTCTGCGGCTGGGCGCCGCACCTGTGCATGTGCTCTCATCTGAGCCCCTCGCTCATTGTAGCCTGCTTCTGCAGGATTCCGAAGCAACGATGTTGTATACCATCACCGCGCGCGCAATGTGTCACCGTCCCTCATTGGACATATTGCCAGCGCTGAGCAATGTGACCCTCGCAGCGCGTCCGACTCTGGCGACCGAGGCTCTTCGCAACCGACGGCACATGTTCTTGTTGTGGTCATTCGTGATCTTTGGCGAGAGTCGATGTCTGCCCACATATGTTTCTTCCAGGCGTGAAAGCTCTCAGGTGGTCTTCAAGACCGGATCGATCCAGCCAGGGCCCTCTTGCCTGCGGCATAGCTCTTCCATCATCTCATCGTACTTTGGAAATAGATCCCGGAAGCTTTGTGGATTTCTTGGTAATTGATGTACCCATTGCGCGCTCGATCGTCGACTGCTGCTGTAGCTGGGACTGGGAAAGCTGGGGCTCGAACATGCGCTGTATGCAGGGCCGCTATAAGCGGAGAGCGCCGCGGGCGAATGACTGGGGTCCATTTCGACTGTCGCGCAATTGCTCCTGGGTCTCGCAACTTCGCTTTGTTCTTCTTGTTGGAAGCTTTGGCTGAGACATGGCTATGCTGCAGAGCATAGCGAGCCCTTTTGAACGTTTCTGCTCACGTATCGTCTTCAGAAAGTACCATATAGGCCAGCAAAGTCTCCTTTTCTGCAATATCTCAAAAGAGACATCATCCCTCTGCCCTGGGGGCCGACCACCGTCCACCTGGGTGCAAAACGTTTTCGAATACGAGACGTCACTCTGATTGGTCATAGATCGAGCAGAGTTGTCAGACTCATTAATTCAGCGCTGTGCTTGATGGATGAATCGTGAAACCTAGTTGCCTCCCCGCCCCTTCCCACGACAAAGGTCGCCTTCGTGCCCAGATGTAGAGTAGCGAAGTCGATCTATTGAGCCACTTGGGTCTAGCCTTGCTTTGGCACATCCGCTTTCTGTCCATGTACCATCAAAAACGTGTTTGAAGCCGTGTCTGTACGACCATCGCTAGGATGTTGCTAATACACGAGGGCAAAATTCCTCTCGTCCGCCGGGTAGACTGAAGGATAGTCCTATGCGGCAGGCACGAATCGCTGTTCACTCCTTCTTGCTACAAGAGGCTGATATTGAAAAGCGACCCGTCCGAAGGAGAATGGTGCTGGTGGGAACTCACTTCTCGACTACCTATCAGCCGCAAGTCTGCAATGCTGCAGAGCTGAACGACGGCCGTTTGCGTCACAGCCCCTTCTGATAAGGGTGCAGAGAAGGAAAGATCGGATATCTGAGACATTCGACCATTTTCTTTGAGAGGCGGTCTACGATATCACTGTTGTCATCCATGAGGTGTACCTCAGTCATGTTGTCTTAGACTGCAGAAGCATGGCGGATTTCGTACAGTATTTTTCACTGTAACCCACGTCCAGCAAAGAATAGACACGACTAGAAGCATGCCTTGAGCCTCTTGATATTCATACATTCCACCTATATATACACCTCCACCATATTTACACATTCTTCACGTCCTCCAAGTCTTTGATCTTGATCTCGCTAATCTTCAAAATGGTAAACTTCTCCTTGCTCCTCACCTGCCTCTCATGCCGATTTCTCTGCTTCTTTTTAATCTTTATCCGCAGCGGTTCCGTCTCCGTTCCCATGACCGTAGCGCGTACTTCAAACAATCTCTCGTCGATATACGCGGATGGCCCTTTTTTCCTCAGCCCTGCAGTGCGGCCGACTTCCGGGTCAACAGCATACGGACGGTACACCTCCTGCCCATCGGTACGCCCAATAATAGGCGAAGTCCCATCCGGCAGCTCAGGTCCAGACCCATACGCGTTGCCCGTCAACTCCTTTGAAGGCACAGTCGTCGAGCCCGGAATCGCACCACCTCTTAATGTGAAATCCCTCGAACCGATGATACTCGCGCGGTTCAAGCGCAAAATGTCGCCCGGGGAAACACCGTGCATGAGAAAGGGCAGACGAAGCGTATCGCCCTGCGTGACGAGGTATGGTTTCCCATGAATGTGTATGGTAATGTAGTGTGGGCCTTGGCTCGCGAGTAGAGGGAGCGTTTCGCGCAGATGCTCTGTGATCTTGAGTGGTTCCGTGGGCGGGTCGTGCAGGGGTACACGAGTAGGATCATACACTGACGTATATCCCTTCTTGATAAGCTTGGGCGCCTTTACTTTGGGCACAGGCAAATCCTTCGAGCGCGGCGGTAAAGGTGTAGTTATTGGCTCGAGGTCTGATGAGGAGGTGGTATGGCTGTTCGTAATGGGCGGAGTGAAGTCTGCTGTTTCGATGGACGCAGGGGACGTGTGTAACGTCCTGCATCTCATCGAGAGACTGTGTAGCAGGCGCGGCGCCCGCCGCGGTATTAACGAGGCCATCGTGATTGTGTAGGCGATGGAATAGTAGACTTTCAATGGCAGGCCCAGAAACAAGGGCAGGAAGTTCTGCTTAGCTAAGCTTGTGATCGACCAAAAAAGTTCGACGCCGCAGGAACATCGTGTGACGACTCCCCGCCTCTTCAACACATTCGCTTTTCACACCGTTCCCAGGTACTCAAAGGCAAGCGCCGCAGATCTAGTATCTTCTGTCATATCTTCAGCGGACGATAGACTAGCACAATGCCTCAGAACGAGTATATCGAGCGGCACATCAAGCAGCACGGTCGCCGCCTTGACCATGAGGAACGCACACGAAAGCGTGCGGCCCGTGAGGCCCACGCAGGCAGCGAGCGAGCCCAGAACCTCCGCGGTATCAGAGCAAAGATGTACCAAGAGAAGCGTCGCAAGGAGAAGATTCAGGTAAGTCTTTCTTCGAACTTACGTCTGCTAAATCTGTGAGTGGCACAACAGCTAATGGCGGTGGAAAAAAACAGATGAAGAAGCAAATCCGCGCAAAGGAGCAAAAGAACGTGACGACAGACGCAGGACCATCGGAACCATCCGAGCCTCTGCCCCAATATCTCCTCGACCGTTCAAACCCAGGCCAGGCCAAAGCCCTCTCGCAATCGATCAAGAACAAGCGCGCAGAAAAGGCGGCAAAGTTCTCCGTACCCCTGCCGAAGGTTCGCGGTATCTCCGAGCAGGAGATGTTCAAGTCGATAGACACGGGCAAGAAGACGCACAAGAAGTCGTGGAAGCGCATGATTACCAAGCCTACATTTGTTGGACCAGAGTTCACACGCCGACCCGTCAAATACGAGCGTTTCATCCGTCCCATGGGTCTGCGCTACAAGAAGGCGAATGTCACGCATCCTGAATTGGGCGTTACCGTTCAGCTACCGATTTTGGGCGTGAAGAAGAATCCTCAGAGTCCAATGTACACGCAGCTCGGCGTCCTGACAAAGGGAACGATCATCGAGGTCAATGTCAGTGAATTGGGACTTGTTACGGCTGGTGGCAAGGTTGTTTGGGGTCGGTGGGCACAGATTACGAACAATTGCGAAAACGATGGTTGTGTAAATGCTGTACTCCTGGTTTGATCATCTGATGCAGCCGGGGTATTTTTGACGATACGGACAATGGCATTGGAAAAGGCGTTTGACGGCGGGACACTTTCTAGACTTACCAGGCCCGAAGATCTGATTAAGGGGAGGGACCAAGGAGCGAGGAGTCTGGCGTTTTACTTTTTCAACTGAATGGCAAAGAATTTCTCCATCTTATACAGTGGCCGAATCCTCCCCGGCTTGCTCTTGCGGTGCCCTTAAACTTCATAGCATTCTCATAGCAGCGATAACAACGATAACAGGCGGGTAGAAGACGCGGCGCAGCCTGGAATATCACAATGCTCAGCAGACGGACGTGGAAGCGTGGAGATCCAGCATGATGACGCCCATATCAGCAACATGGATGATGTCCACCAATGGCATGTATACCTAGGTACCTGGGCAAATATGGACCACCAACGACAGAAAGAGCAGTAGCACCATCACATGTCACCATGCATAGCAGATTCGAAAAGTATGCACGTAGACTCATGAGCATGAACACTCATGAGCAAGAGTCCTCGCAGGAGCCTTTGTGTGATCATCTCATCTTCTCTATTCATCCGACACCATGCCTGCAACTCCCCTTAGCCGCCGCAGCGCCTTATCCCGCGCCTCCTCATCCCCATGGATTTCCTGGGCATTGCCCTCTTGACCGTCATTTCCATCTGGCTCTCCAACCCTGGCAAGCTCGCCGCCCCAGACCTCACCAATATACTTCCCTCCTTTCATGCCCTCCCACTCGTTCATTATGGCTGCGCGAGAAAAGACATGCTCCATACTCGTCTCCTCTTCTCCATTTCGCGGATCCAGAGCGCCAAAGTCCGGTCTGAATGCGCCGCCTGAGCCCGTCGACTCGAGACCCAGAGCATCATCCCCGAATAAACCACTGGCATCCGGCTCTGGCTCCTCCCCTTGTCTCGCTGTCCGTCGCGCCGGGCTCTGACTCGAACTCTGACCCTTGGCCTGCTGCACTACTTCCTCGTCGTCATCAAGAACCAACGCACCCTCGAGTAAGCGTCTGACTTCCTCGCCATCCTCTGTCCCGGCCCCAAATGCTTCTTTCCAGCTCTTCCGACTCTCACTCCCGACTACACCGCGGTAATACGCATGTTCATCCAAGGGCCCCTCGTGAAACTGTGCAATCCACGTCTCCGCCTCGCTCATTAATCGATCGCTTTCAGCGTCCATGGCGTCCATTTTCGCTATTTCGGCACTGACGAAGGCGCGCTGTTCAGGCGTCGTTGTGTCAATCGCTGGATCGGGCAGGTAGCAAAAATGCGCTTCAGGTACAGTGTATTTTCCTTTTCCATCAGCATCGGCAGAAGTAGCTGCAGCTGCAGCCGCAGCCGTACTGGACTCTGCCTGCCGTTGCCGCGCGTGAAACTCGTCCGTTAGATCGGTCGTGAAGTTCTTCTCGATAGGCATATCCCTCATCTCGAGTGCCCTCCCGACTCGCGCTGCATAGCCCAGTCCAGCGTCCGCAGTGTCCAAGGAAGAGGGAAGCACGCCCTTGCCCTTGTCATCAATGTCCATAAACGGACTATTCCGCATTTCCATCTCCGACACCCAGTCTTGTCCTGCAGCTGTTTGTCGCTCGCGAAACCCCGCTGGTGCGCCGGCTGCGTACGAACCGGGGATATTACTCAGTCTGTCATGCCATATCGGATGCTCTACTCCGCCCGCAGCAAAGGCCGAACCTGAAGAACTCGAAGTTGCGCTCGAGCCTGACGCAGAAGCCTTGTCGCCCAGAAATGACGAAAAGGACGAAGATGCATTCGGCGGCGGGGCCGTGAGTGATGAAGCGAGATTCCTCGTAGAAGACGCTATCCGCGACGCGAGATTCTGTGCTGAACTTGAGGCTGCTGCTGATCCTGATGTCTGTGCTGAACTGGAGGCTGGGCCAGAGGTTGGGCTGGATCGATCCTTGCTCTGGCTTTCGTCTTCCTTTCTATCACTGCCGGACATGATTCCAGGAGCCTTTCCCTCCAGGAGTCTTCTTTCCAGCGTTGGGTGGGTGTCAAAGGTTCCAGAAATGGTGCAGATGCCTCGTCACCAGATGGTGGGTCAAGTACCTGCTTACAAGGTATGCGCAGTCTCGCAAGGATGCTGCACTAGTATCCTGTCATTCGCAAGCTGGCTCAAATCGTGAAGTAATATACAACTTTCTAGTTCTAGCGTCGTGTAGTATCTGAACAATGTACAGTCGAAGTCGGAAGGCGAAGCTTAAGATACCGTACCGAGGTTTATATCCGCGCAAAGTCCCCACTCTGTAGAGTGATATCGATAAGCCTCACATCCACGCAGCCAATGAGCGAAGATTTGATTTATCAAAGCGCCATGTGGAAATGAAGTACAGCATCACAGGCAGGGAAGACTGAGCATAGTGAATTAAAGGCTTGACAATACTGAACGAGGGCCACTCGACACGGACAAGAACGTGGGCTAGATATCATTGTGCAATCATTCATCATAATAGAAAGAGTATACCGAAAGCCCGCTACAGATGCACCGTGACCTCCCGTCCTATCCAGCTGCCGAGTCATGCCTTGCTCCCGCAGCAGGAAGCTCTGTCATCCTCATGGCACCCCCATCTAGACTTTGATTCATCGCATCGTCGCATTTCATCTCGTAAACCAGGGAAATACCCGTCGCTCCATGAAGCTTCAAGCAAGCATCCTTACTTCTTGACGCTAAATTCTCCAAAGAACTCTGCATCATTCTCCAGTTCCTCACGCACAATATCCAGTCCACCAACCAACTCGCCCCTCAACCACAGCTGCGGAAACGTAGGCCATTCAGCATACTCCTTCAGTCCCTGCCTCACATCCTCATCAGCAAGAATGTTAAAGAATCCATACCGAACACCCTGCTCCCGCAAGATCCCCACAAGCTGCCGCGAGAATCCACACTGCGGCGCAGACGGCGTACCCTTCATAAACAGCATACACGGCGCAGCAGAAGTAAGTTCCTTTAGGCGCGCAAACAACTGCTCCTTCGTCTCGGGCTTATCATCCTTTGGCGCCTGCGATGAGAATTGCGGTGCGGTAGCGGGATCCGCGGGCGCAGGCGCGTACTGCGCCAGATTCTTCGTGTCGCCATTTGTATGCGGGGCAGATGTCGTTGTTGCTGCTGCTGCGGACTCCCGAGGGACGACACCTTCTGCAGGCCGTGTGACGCTCTGAATGGGAGGCAGCGTGTTTCCATTCCGTGTCGAGGCTGCGCCGGCATGTTTCTCCACGGCAGACCGGACGCGCGCTGCATCGCCGCCGGAGATTGTCTCGAGAATGTTTGTTCCCTTGCGCAGGACGATAAAGGGGACAGCAGTGACGTTAAAGTCCTCTGATAGGTCTGGGAGTTCTTCTGCGTTGATGCTGTAGAAAGCAATGGTAGGGGGCGTGGTAGGCGGGTAGGTGGAGGCAAGGGCTGTGAGGATGGCAGACATGTTGGCACATGGCGCGGCCCATGGTGCGTGGAAGTAGATCACTTGAAGGGTGCTGGCAGGGAGGGCAGAGGCGTGCGAGGAAAAGGCTTGCGGCGTGTCAATTGGCGTGAGACTGGACATGGTGGCCGGTGTTGGCGAGGTATGATTGAGTGAAGATTCGTAAGTGACTGGAGACTGTAGAGAGGAGAGGCGCTATGTCGCAGCTAAATACAGAGGAGCGAGCAGCTGGCGCAGTCGAATGAGAAGAGAGCAAGAGACGGTTATCAAGACCTGACAAAAGTGTTCTCGGTCTCACACCACCTGCACCCGCCGATGGTCGCAGCTCACATCAGCCCCACGCACCGGCACGTCATTCAAGCTTTGGCACAGCGATTATCGCTCGCATCTCCTCGGAAAACACCCTCGGGATCGGACTGCAAGTGTTGCGGGAAATCCAGAAAAAAAAAGTTTCCATCTTCCAATTGTGGTTGCGGCTTCATTGCATGTCTGTTCAAATCTGCGTTCACAACCCGCACTGCTCTTGTATACCACCTTGTTAGATCTGTAGTTCGTGTTCCTTCGAGGGACACTCTCTGCACACGACACCGAAAATCTTCTGAGAAAAGCAGGTCGACCACACGAACTACGAGGCCACCGCCTCACACGACCTCTACTCAAACCCACCATGCTCACCACAACGCAACCCCCCAAAACGCCCCGCGCAAAACGCGAAGCAAAACGCACAGCTCCCCGTCTAATCGAAAACCCGCGCCAAACTCTTATCCTAAAAGGCGCTCGCACCTCGGAAATCACAAACCGCCTACTTTCAGACCTGCACCAGCTGAAAACGCCGCTGAGCACCCGCTTCACGCGCAAAAATCCCGATATTCTACCCTTCAACGACGCTGCCTCGCTCGAGTTTTTCAGTCAGAAGAATGACTGCAGTCTGATGCTGTTTGCGCTGCATCAGAAGAAGCGGCCGCATGCGCTGACTGCTCTGCGGTTTTGGGACGGCAAGGTGCTGGATATGGTTGAGCTGTTGGTGCAGCCTGATACCTTTCGGGCGATGGGCCAGTTCAAGGGGAGGAAACCTGGCGTGGGACTTAAGCCATTGCTTGTGTTTCAGGGTGCAAAGTGGGATGCGCCGGATGCAGAGGAGGGCGGGCTAAGCAGCGTGAAGAGTCTTTTCATTGACCTTTTCCGTGGCGCCGACGTGAATCAGGTCGATGTGGAGGGTCTACAATACGTTCTTACCTTCTCGGCACCAGAGTCTGCAGACACTGCTGCACCGGCTCTGATCAATATGCGCGGTTATCTGATCAGCACAAAGCGATCAGGTGCACGCCTGCCGAGAGTTGAGCTCGAAGAGATGGGCCCAAGAGTTGATTTTAGGGTTGGCAGGATTCAGAAGCCAGACGATAAGGCTTGGAAGGAGGCTATGAAGAAGCCAAGGGCAACAGAGCCACGGACGAAGAAGAACATTGAGACGGACCTTATGGGTGACAAGCTTGGTAGAATCCACGTGGGCAAGCAGAACCTCACCACTTTGCAGACGAGAAAGATGAAAGGTCTGAAGAGGTCACGACAAGAGGATGGCATGGGCGAGCTCGAGGACGGTGTGGAAGGGATGGATGTAGAGGGCGACGTCGAAGTTAAGAGACCAAAGGTCTGAGCGTGACATTCTGACCGGCAGTCGACCTTTGCGCCACATAAATGCAATGCATGGCACACAGAGCTCAAATCATTTAGTCTCGTTGATGGCCTTGGTTGCCAGGCATGAAGAGGACCTGGTAGGTATATGTGATTTGGCGATATACAGATAGATTAGCTGCGTATTGTCTCTATTAGACTAAGCCACCCGCGAGAAGTCCCCTATCGAGGCCGTCGTTCTCAGAGACAACCCCGTCCCTTACCAGGGGGGGGCAATCTGCACTTGATGCGCTCCAAAGACATGGGTGATATCTCGCGCCCCTTTCGTAGGTGGCATCCGTCTGTCGGCCAAAACTTTTGTTTTCCAGCTTTCAGAATTGGTAATATGTAAGTGAAAGGAAATTCGTTTTGCAATGTGCAAGGAGATGAAGTTGACGCTTCGTGAGTATAAAAATTTTGTACAGAGTCAGCGGCATGCATGTCAATGCAGTGTGACTGGCGCCAGAGCGGTAACCTGGCGTTGCTTTGTAGATGTGTCCGCGAAATCGTCTCGTATTTCCTGAGATCCCGTACACGCCGATGGTTACGCTGCGCGTCTGACGGGAGCGGTGTCCCGTGTCTGAGGGCGAGCGCAAGCTGAACGAACCAGATGGATCAAGGCGAGAAATGGCAATCTGGGAGACGCAGCCTATGCATCACCATTAGCGTTGCCATTGCCATTGCCATTCGCTTCCACCCCATTCTTCTGCGGAGCGGCTAGCTCGTTATCGACTTCGGTACTGGGCTCTTTGTCCTCTCCATTCATAGACTGATCAGACTTTGCAGGGGCGGGACTATCAGCTTCAGCTACACGTATCGGGTCAGTCTCGATTGCCCCTAGGCATGCTATGAGAAGTAAGAACTCACCACCATTGGCAGTCGTAGGGCTTTCACCCAGACTACCAGGGCTGTCAGCTCCTTGGGAGCCCATTTCCAGTTCCGCCATCTTCCTCGCATGGACTTTCTTTAGATTCATAGCACTGCTGATCGACCGCTGATCGGGCTTGCCGTCTTTTCGGATGAGGATCCCTTCTGCATTGCGCGTAGGCTTCTGTCGGGTCCTTCTCAATGTTTGTTGGGTCGGTGTACCGCCCTCGCCACTTTCGTCTCTTACTGTCCTTCCTCGTTCAACACTAGTGGGACTCGCCTGGGCAGAGCCGATCCTGGGGTCCACGTCGCCGCTCAGACTTGTGGCTTGCCACTTGTCGCCAGTCGGGGTGCTGTACTCGGGGGTGGGCTTTCGTGTCTGAGCTCTGCTGCCGCTGGATGCGCGTATCGCAGAGGGGGGAGCGTAGTGCTTAGCCTGCCATTGATCATGTGAGTACGTTTCTTGAGCTGATACGACTCGCGGCTGGCCATAGCTTGCAGTGGGACCCTGTACAGCAGCTGCTGTAACAGTGGGGAAACCGTTCTGAAAGTCTGTACGGATGCGAGTGCGTTTGTTCGGGTCGTCGGTACCTTGTGTGGACGCCTTCCGCTTGGCAGAGTTGACGGCATTCCAACCGCTTGTAGCGGGCTCAGCAGCGGGCGTCGCGGGCTTAGCAGCTTGCGAAGGCGGTGTGGGATGTGGGTGAGAGGCTAGTGGCGCGGGAGAAAAGTGTCGAGCTTGTGGCAAGGCTGGGGAGGGATGATGTGATGGGGGAAACGCGCCATGAGAGTGTTCTCGCTTCAATGGTGTGCTTGAGGGTACACGCGAAGTCTCTAGTGCCTCGACCCTCCTTTTCAGCGAGGCGATGCTAAAGTTGAGACCATCCACCTCGTGCGCCTTTGCAGATACTTTCGAAATAGTCTCAGCAAGCCGATCAAGTGTGTCCGCATCATAACCGCCTTCAGGTCCTTGCACGGGCATTGGAGCAGCAGGTACAGGTCGCTTCTGCAGTTCGGTTGCAATTTGATCCATACGACGTCTCATATCGGCCAAGTCCCGTCCAAAAGAATTCATTGTGTTGTCAATTCGATTGATATCAGCGCGAAGCTGTTCAATGGGATCTCTGCCATGCTGTGCAGGCGCTGGCTGTAGAGGCGGCGCCTGTTGCCCCGAGTGATGAGGGTGTTGGTGATGCTGAGGAGGTGTTGCAGCGTAATGTGGAGGACCAGCAGGCTGGGAGGCAGGCTGTGGAGGTGGATGCGGGTATGATTGAGGCGACGGTCTCATGTGGGCAGTTGGTGGGTGGCCGTGCTGGGTATGCGATGATTGCGCATGGGCATGATGGGCTGGCTGGCTTTGAGGTTGCGACGGAGGAGGCTGCGACGGTGGAGGAGCAGGACGATGTCTGATGTGTGGAAATTAGTACCGGCGACGGCAGCAGGTTTGGGGAACAGAAAGGGGTGTTGCGTACTCAGGAGCTGGTCTCGAGGCTGCTCTTTGAGGTGCGAGAAGACGTTCTTCTCTCACGGCCAGGATGCGCTTGCCAAAGGAAGCAGGTGACAGAGCGCGGCGCGTTCTGGTCTCCCATTTCTCATGGACCTGTGCCCATTCCGCGTGAGACTGTTTGAGACGATTAGCGCCGAGTAAGGTGGAGGGCATGGGGGAGAGGAGGGCAAAGTACATCTATGGATTCGGCGGCCTCGCGGTCTGCTGCCTCAAGTTCTCGATCCATTGCTGCAAGCTCATCCCCAGTAGAGGCGGAGGCGGCGTTGGAAGATGTGTCAAAGTGTGTTGGGCGAGTGTGGAATAGCGACGACTTGTTCTGTAGCGCGCGGAGAGTTTCTGGGGGATCTTGGACCAGCGGCTCGACCTCACGGCCGGAGCGTCTGTCAAACAGGGCAATCTTGTCAAGCTTGTGAAACACGCGGCCACTTTTGAGGGGGTTAGCGAGCAGGACAGGCAGCAATGGAGGAGCGGTGGTGCGAGGGAGCTGGAGATGGCATGGGCTCGTTTGGGTAGGTAGGTAGGAGTGGCAGAGTGCGGGCTTGGACTTGCCTGAAAAAGCGCTTCTCGGGCGGGATGACCTGATCGACGCGAAAAGCCAAATGATCAGAGCAGGTGGTACAGACCAGCGGCTGTACGAGACTGAGTGAAAATAGCGATTAGAAGGGGTGCTGGTAGGGCGTACAGCTAGGCGGGAGGGAGAAAAGAAGAGCAGCAGCGCGAGCTTGAACGAGACAGCGACAGAATCGACCTCGCCGCATCACACTCGTTGCAGCTAGCTCAGCCTCTAAGCAGCTAGCATGCCGACGCTTAGGCGCGAGCGAGCAGACTAACCAGGGCAGCAGTCTGTGCGCTCGCAATAATAAGAGCCAACAAAGCGCATAGCGGGAGATCCTGAAAGTGTGCTGCCGATCGCCTGCTGGGGGGGGAAGAAGCTGTCTGGCCAGTGGTGCTGGAGCGGTCGATGCTGCTGCTGTCGTCTGTCTGCTGCTCGCTAATGCTGCTGCTGCTGTCGTCTGTCTGCTGCTCGCTAATGCTGCTACTGGTCAGGATCAAACACCAAAGGTCAGACGCACCATTGGTCCAGCATGTCTCCGTCTGGCTGCAGCTCCTGCGACGCCGGGCATGGCGCACCCTTTTCGACCAAAGCGCCTACCGACCAGCGTGGATTTGCCTGGCGCGCGCGCAAGTCAGCATTTTCCAACTCTCACGCTACTAGCCAGTAGCCCGTCGCACTTGTGCGTAGGGCCCTCCCACATTCGGGCCCGCTAACCGAGAGCCGACAGATAGGTGTTTCATACTGACCTCGAGGTAATATCTGCCAGTGATCAGATACCAAGCATTCTGCACGCTGCCCAGCATCGAGCGGCACTTGCGACAGTGCTTGATCGTGCCATCGACCGCCGCGGGCGCCTCGTCACGCGTGCCTGCTGCTGCTGCTGCTGCGTCGGCGGCGGCGGCGCGAGAAAAGGTCATGCTGGACGTTGTGGTGGGCGGCTCGAAATTGTTCCACCGGTGTTTCCACTTGATCTGGGTCATCGCAGTGCCAGCCACATGCTGTTCAGGGCCTGAGACGCAGAAAGGGGTTGGTGGTGTCACTGGGCTCGAGGCGGGTGCAGCGGAGGGGGATATGAAAGGGCGCGGTGATAAGTCCCACTCCTAGTTATCATCAGCGACCAGCAGCCTGATGACAGGACGATCGCTTCTCCTTCTGATTCGACTACTTTCATCAGCATTGCTGAATCCAGTAGTTCCTCGAGCGAACCACACCTTACCTAATACCCACTACTTTCATCGCCAATTAGCTGCAAACCTTGCTCAGCCCGCCGATCGCCCCAGTATTGTCATTACAGATAGTCATCACAATTACTCTGAGACATGCCTCCAGCGCCTGTCTCACCACGCCTGCCCTACACTCACCTGCTGCTCCGCATTGTATAGGTGAGCCAGCTTGTGGGCCCTCGCCTCTCCCCTCCGTCCGGCAAGTCTTTTGAGATGAATCCTGCCCAACCTTCCGTCTTTGAGCCGCACTGCTCCGCCTACATGCACCACCTAAGGTAGAAGGGAAAGAGTCGTCCGGGTGTAGCGCTGCGGACGCGCAAGCTCCGTATAAGCGGTCGCTTCTGGCGAAGTTACCATTATCCCCAATTGGTGCTCACTCATCCTTTAAAGCACGCTGCATGACTCTCTTCAAATAGCCAGCCGCTCCGCAGTCTATCGTTTCCGGTCAAGCTGCCTCAATAGCGGCCACTGCGCATCAGACGCGCACCCACTCTGCTGTCGCAGAAGCGCAGCCAACAACTTCTCAACACTAACCGCAATCGACCAGCTCGTCAATGCTCAATTGGCTCTAGCCGAATGAGACGGGCTTTGATCTCGCCAATCATGCTAGGCTGACGCTAGTGTGCTGACAGGTCAGCATTGTATCATCAGATACAAGTGTCGTCGGCTAGGGCGGACGTAAGATGAGGCTTTCATCTATCTACGTTGCTCACGCTAATAGACGAATTACAGCCCTGTGCGAAGTCACAGTCCTCCAACGCTGAGCATGTGACAGAGCAGAAGGGGCCTAAATGACCCTCGCACCCCGGACATCCGCAAGACAAGACCCTTTGAGCGCTGCGTACGCCCCTTCTGGTCAAAGACGCGCGGATGGCACGTACCCGCAACGAGATCCCGAGTCAGATCTTCTTTGGCTCGCATTGAGGTCAAATGATATCATTTCATGCGTCGTCGTGATTCGTTGCGTCGTAGTCGGCATCGAAATAGTACATCTACAGGTATAGTACAAAGGTTGGCCCGTATCCCGCACCGGGACTGCCAGACACTGGACACTGCATGCCGAGACTCACTTTCCACCCCGAAACCCTACAATGGGATGGGATCCAAGATTGAGTAACAACTCAGACATTGACCTGTCCACTGCCTAATGTTTACGGGTCCGTCTCCACACGACGCCTGTATCATGTCAGCAATGTGTAACCCGCAAGAAAGCCAAGGACAACTTACGCAATAGAGCGTTGAGCTGTCTTGCTCCGGTTTGCCCTTCACGGCAGTCTGGGACTCGCAGGTTCCATCCTCAGGTACGCCGATGACCGCAATCTTCTCTTGGCCCTTCGTCCACCTCTTTGCGCAGCATACGAGCCAGGACTCAATGTGTTGGCCCTTATTGAAATGCTCCCCTATATGACTGAAGCGTTCGTCCCAGGCTTTTAATTCCTGGTTGACCAGCGGCTTGATCTCTTTGCAGAAGCCGCACCAGAACGAGTGTTGTCCGTTGGCGCCTATATGGCTCTTCGTTGACAGTTTCTCCTTCCACTCGTTCACATCCTCCTTGTGCTTCTCCCACTCCTTGCGATGATCAGATTCAACATGTGCGGCAAAATCCTCCTCCTTGTGGAAAATCTGCGCGCACTGGTCTGTCGCATTAATTTTATAAGGCGTCTCGCCGTTGACCTCTTTCCCATATCGCGCCAGCGGACAGCGCCAGCACTCATTCTGGTAGTGTTGAGAGTTTTCATGGCGCTTCCAATCGTTCTTACTTCCAAATTGCTTGAAGCAATTGTCAACGGTGCATCCATACGGTCGGTCATGACGCTTTCGGTGCTTACTGACTTTACGTTAGTGACCATTCACGAGTCCCGAGATCAAAGAACATACGTCAAGTCACAATCCCGGCTAAACGTCTTGCTGCATCCGTTCGCTTCGCATTTGTACTTGCCAGTTGCGGCTTCGGGTGAAGAGTCCGCCTTTTCTGTAGTACAGTCCGTCATGGTAGAGTCACCATCCGCACCCGACCGTTTTCTGGACGTTGAAGTACCGCTTGTTGGCGACATGCTGTCTGTATACAAAGCACGGACCTGCTCTGGCTTTAGATTTCGCAGGGGTACTTCTTCCTGATAGAGCTGCGAGGTGGTACACCGATATTGCTCCTCTGTTGACGGTGAAATCAGAATTTCAGGTGTTTCTAGCGCTACGTTGGTGTTGACTTGACGAATGGAAGGTCTGCCGTAAAGTCCAGCTTGGGTCGCGCTCCGAGAATGGCGCGTCAGTGGCACAGGGCCAGAGGATCTGGTTAGGCCAGCGTCAGACCTTCGGCGTTGCAGCGGCGCCATCAAGTGCCCGGATGCGCTACTGATGGAAGCCCCGAGACCTGAACGTGGACCCGAAGGATTGGTGTGCAGAATACTGGAACCTTTACTAACTTGAACAGCAGGCGAGGATTGCGAAAGCCCTACCCTTACCGGTGCCTGCGAGTACGATTGCGTATGGAAAGACCCAAGGTGCTGCTCGACTCTTGTGCCATTTCTCGCTTCTCGCTTCTGTAAGAGGTCATGGTAGTGATGCGACTGAGCTGTCAGGGCAGGTGCTCGCCTCGATCTGCATTCGCATCAGCAACATATTCATTGGCTGCTAATCGGTGGAGGACTCACCTGGCGATAATGTCATCGACATTTGCACCCGTGTGCATACGTTCAATGTGTTGCTTGAAATTGTCAAAGCGAGGCCAGAGCTTCTTCTTGCCCTCGCAGCCTTTCGCTTGGCACTGAAACACACTTAGCTTCGTCCCAGGGAGGAAGATTTGGTGCTTGCTGCCCATGTGGCGCTCGAGGTCGTTGCTCGTAGTAAACCCAGTGCCTTCTTTCCCATGCTCGCAATTAGGGACCGGACAGGTGTGACTCTTCTCGTGCCTTGCTTTGTGTTTTCTGTTGGTCTGGTCAGTGACATGTACTGGGTCATGCATGCGGAGTGACTCACTTGAGTTCAGACTCGGTCCTCAACTCGTGCGGGCATACATCGCATTTGAAAGGATGATCTGAAGCAGCTCGTTTTCTTGTTCCACCGTTCGTGGAGACGCTGCCTGCGTCTGACATTGGTACACCTTGTGGCCCTGAGTCAATGGAATATCCATGATGAGACACAGGAAAGGTCTGCTCCTGGTCCAGCTCGCTGCCATAGATCTCCGAAGGCGGAGGAAGAGAGGTCATTGGCGTCTCGTAAGCGTCCCCGTAGTCAGATGGAACGTAGGCTGAATGGGTAGGTGTGTTTGAAACTGCATCAGTGTAGTAGGGCTGGGATTGGAACGGGTTGTGAAAGGAGACATTCGACGGGGCGACGTTCTGGGCTTGTAGAGGGTTCCAAGGGGCAGGATCGTCGGCGTCGCGGAAGGAAATGCTATCCAGAACCGTCAGATCGAGGTCTGGATAGGAGGGAGTGTTGAAGGAGGGCGATTGGTCGGGTAGAAAGTTATGCTCGAGGATCGAGGCAGGACTTTGAAAAGCGCTTGTATTGGGTGAAAGGCTAGACTGTGGTGTAGACAGATGGTGATGATGATTATATCGCTGTCTGGACTGTTGCTGAGGCATAGAGTGAGGTCGCTGCATCTGATGCGGCGAATAACTCGAGGCCGTACTCGAGTGTGACATGACTGTGGTAAAGGCGTGGGCGTTTGCCTTCAGCAGTCTTCCATCAAGTCAAGCGAGATGCAGCGCGGCAGTCAATCAGCAGTCGCATGCAAGCTCAGGGTTCTCAGGCAAGGTCTGGGCTGGCCAATGCACAAAAGGCTCGTGCGAAGGATGAATAGGAGCGGTGGTTGGGGGCCAGAAGTTGCGTGGGTTGGAACGGAAGGCAGGACCCGGACTTGCAGGCTACTTGTATTTGTGGTCGCGGACGGGCGGCCAAGCTGAAGGATAGGCGATGGAGGGGGAGCGACTTAGCGAGATGCAAAATACTCGACGGAGGTGTTGAGGGCGCAGTTGCAATAAGAGGCTGCCACAGCCAGCTTCCCATGATCATGCGTCCATGTGAAATGCGCCTGACACGTACAAAGCAGGCAGCCCCTAAGCGTTAGCGATACAAGCGGTTGACCGGCCTGGTGGCCGTGTGTCGGCTGGCTGCAGATTCCCCTCCTTCACAGCCCTCGCGCGCGCTGGAAACCTGAGAGCAGAGCCGCAGACCCACCATTGCGTTCCGAACGATTGCTTCGATCTGTCGTCGCTCGCTTGTGCCATTGACCAGTGAAGCGCGTGGATGAGCGACACCGCCCCTCACCGTTCATGCCGCTGTCCGCGACTGCTCGCCGTGCGCTCATTGTCGCTGTCCGGACAAATGTGTCGGCATTTCCCGGTGATGCCATGGCGTGAACTTTTCCATCCCAAGTCCACCTTCATTCGGTGACCGTCAATGGCATTAGTCGCCGCACGGTGACAGTCGTCAGTGCAGGGTCAGGCTGACTTACGGTCAGACTCGGGCTGCTCCGCTCGCTCGTACCATTCTGCAGCCCCGACCCGTGGAACGCACGGAGACGATTGATCTGACAGCACCAATAACTCTTCTGCTTGTATTGAGTTTCTGGGCGCTATCAAGCGGCATGACGATCAAAGGACCGCTGCTGTTGGATTCGCTCTGCTCCCACAGATGAAACGTGATCTTCTCGGAGTCCAGCGACATGCAGCTACTACCCGCAAGCGTGCGGAAAGGAGCTCCAGGAAGCCGCTGACCCGGCGCAGACGCCTTTGTCTGAGTGGCTGCCTCATGCCATCTAGGTTCAATGTTGGACATTTGACCAAATTTCTAGAAGACGTCGGGCACAGAGATCGAATGGTCGTCTGTCTTCAGGGGATCCGCAAGCTCACGGCGGTGGCTGTGAAGACGGACTAGTCCCACGCAACTCGCTTATGTGCTCACGACTTTGAGGCTGACGCTGCACAGCTTTGATGATGCCATGAGACTAAGCGCAGCGAAAAGGGATTGCGCCGTCTCAACAGACGAGATGCGTTTCAGAGATCGCGTCATGCTGAATTGAGCCTCGAGTGAAAGATGAAAACAAGGGGACGTAACAGGACACTGAATGTTGGCACTCCGTGGCAAGCACTGAGTGCACGGCAAGGCTGCGAGTTTGGAAATCACTTGAGCCTCACGGTCGGATCAACTTCAACACCGACCTTCCTTGATTGCTGGCGCCCTGCCGGGCCGTTCGTGCCGTTCAATAGCGTCGGCGCCATACAATTCAACACCAGACTGTCCATGCACGTCTCTTCAGCTTGGTAACAATTTTCGCAAATTCGTGCTGCAGATGCACTGCAAACGCCCTCGCTGCTGTGCTTTATCCGTTGCTACTTTTGAAAATGGGACGCAAACGTCCGCGTGCGCAGGCGGTCGGAAATGATGAGCCTACCGGCATCACAGGTGTAGGCGACACTCTCAAACACCTCAATGCGCAGAGCGCTCAGGAATCGCACGAGAGCAACCCGGACACCTGGAAGACTGTGTACGTGCAGAGCCCATCTTCTTCCGCAGTACGTTATCTGCCAGAGACTAATCTCGACATAGTTCCAAAAATAAGAAGCCAAAGCTGGACTCGGATGCAAATACTTATCCGGCGGTCTATCACGCTAATCATGTCAACCTCTCCAGTCGCGTGAAGCTAAAGGACCTCCAGGACCTCATCCTATACATCATGGCAGACAGCAGTTCTCCCAAATGGGTAGCAGTCCGCAATGCAAAAGGCATTCGCAAAGTTGTTGCTCTGACTGTACCTGGCCTGGAACCTGGCATGTTTGACGGCTCAACTGCGTTTGGTGTAGATGAGAACGGAACCTCGACGCAGGACGATGCAGCGAGCAAGTGGTCATCTCCCGACGGCTACTACCCTGTCAAGCTCGACGGGGACTCGTTAGATGCTTCGTTAAAGCCACTGGCCACCATTTTCCCATACATGTACCCTGTCGATGCCGGCGGCGACAAGACTTACACACGCATCTCATCTCCACTACAGACTATTCTTAACGTCGCCCTGGAGCGTCTCCCAGAAGAGCAGAAGAAGAAGGGTCCCCAGACGCCACGTTACGCTAAAAACTGGAAGAACCAGCCTACTCCAGTGACCAAGTTCTTCGCTACGACTGAAGAAATGGTCGAGGACGACTACACGCTTCACGCGTGCCAAAACCCCAGTCAAACTTTAAAAGAGCGGTGGTCCTCACAAAATCGTACAGCTGAGCATGGCTGGGTCCAGACTGATATGAGCAAAGCACCAGCCGAGCATGCTTCTGGCGACCCCCTGACTGTTGACTGGCAGGTTCTTGCTATTGACTGCGAAATGTGTCAGACAAAAGAATCTCAGTTCGACCTTACCCGCATTTCAGTCATTGATTGGAAGGGCCAGACCATCATGGACGAGCTCGTCAAGCCAGCGAGCCCCGTGACAAACTACGTCACGCAATTCTCTGGTATCACCAAAGAGATGTTAGATCCGGTCACCACCTCGCTCCCTGACATTCAAGCAAAGCTGCTCGATATCATCGACTCGAAGACGGTTCTACTTGGCCATAGTCTTGTCTCCGATTTGACGGCGCTGAAACTAGTCCATCCACACGTCATTGATACTAGCATACTCTTTCCGCACCCGAGAGGCCCTCCGCTGAAGTCAGCCCTCAAGTTCCTCAGTCAGAAATACCTTAATCGCGAAATACGCAAGAGCGGATATGGACACAACCCTGTTGAAGACGCACTTGCCGCGCTGAATCTAGTACAGCAAAAATGTCAGAAAGGTCCTCAATGGGCAACAAGTCAAGCAAACGAAGAGAGCCTCTTCATCAGACTAGGACGTGCGCAACGTCGCGGAGGTGCTCCGAGCGACAAAGTTTTTACTGGAATTGTTGATTGGGGTACGCCGGAGCGTGGCCATGGTCATGGTGCTAGTGCAACTATAGGATGCGACAATGATGATGCAGTAGTCAAGGGCATCGTCGGACTTGTCACAGGTGACCACGCCGCAGGCCCGAACGTCCCAACTCGAGGTGCCGAATTTGTCTGGGGCCGCTTTCGTGAGCTCGAAGCCAAGCGCGGCTGGTGGACACAGGGCAGATCAGATGATAACGAAAGCGCACGTATTAACGCCCGAGGTGACGGCGTGCCAGACCAAGGAGCCGCGCTGGGCTCTGCAGTGGCCCAGACAGTCCAGAGGATTGCAGCAATCTGGGATAAGCTTCCTCCTGCGACTGTCTTCATTGTCTACAGCGGCACTGGCGACATTCGAGAGCTCAAGAGGCTCAGCGATATGCACAAGCAGTACAAGGAGGAGTTCCAAACAAAGAAGTGGGATGAGTTGAGCGTTCAGTGGACTGATGAAGAAGAACGCGCAAGAGACAAAGCTGCGAAAAAGGCGAGAAGCGGTGTCGGCTTCGTTGTGGTGAAGTAGTACAAGCACGAGCAGCATCTCATGGCGTTCTGCATACAGGGATTGATGCATACTTGGTCACGACGATTGCATTGGCGATGGCATTGGAGACGCCAGTACTTGATACCCTCAGGAATTTAGACCAGAAGCGCGCGAGGTCACAGCTTTTGCCTTGGTCCAACATCGGGCAAACATGAATGTATAGCGATTGGAAAGTGAGAGTCAAGGAGATGTCTTGGTCTGTACCTCCAAGACTCGAAGTGTGCACACGATAAGCAAGACCGTATAGTGTCGCAGGCATGGGGCGAGTAAGTCTGTGCGCCCTACCCGCGAAAATGAATGGGAAGGGCCCTGAGGGGCTCTGGTACTCTTGGCAAACGGGTCCAAAAAACTTTTGGACCTACTTGACAACGATCAACCCGCAACAAGCAGTTTCCACCTCCAATCCCCTCACCTCCACACCTAGACAACCCACAAAATGGCGGAGCACACAGCAATCGGGATAAGCTTCGGCAACTCCTACAGCAGTATCGCCAGCACTTTTGGCAGCGACGCAAAAGTTATCGCAAACGAAGAGGGTGACCGTCAGATCCCCACCGCACTCTCGTACATTGAAGGCGAGGAATTCCACGGCACCCAGGCCAAGTCGCAGTTAGTTCGCAATGCGAAGAACACTGTCGCAGGCTTCAGGGATTACGTTGGCAAGGAGTATGTACCCTCTGGACTTGCTTTATTCGACCAGTCGCAGAGCAAAGACTGACATGCATCAGCTTCTCCTCGATAGATCCCACGCCCTCACACTTCTCCTCGCATCCGCTAGACAAGGCCGGCAAGCCCACCTTCAAGATTCGCGACACCTCCGCCGAGACAGAGAACGAAGTCAGCATCGACGAAGTCGTGACTCGACACCTCAAGCGTCTTGCTTCTTCCGCCTCAGACTACCTTGGCAAGACTGTGAACGCAGCCGTCATTGCCGTTCCCTCCGACTTCACAGAAGCCCAGAAGTCTGCTCTGTCAGCTTCCGCAAAGGCAGCAGGTCTTGAGGTTTTGCAGTATATCAACGAGCCCATTGCTGCGTTGCTCGCCCACGATGAGCGCGTCAAGGAGAAGCCAAAGGACCGCACCGTCGTCGTTGCGGACATTGGTGGTGTCCGTTCTGATGTTGCTGTTGTCTCCGTCAAGGGCGGCATGTACTCCATCCTCTCCACATCGCATGACTACTCCGTCGGCGGCTCCAAGCTAGACGACGTCCTAATCGAGTACTTCGCCAAGGAGTTCCAGAAGAAGCACAAGTCAGACCCCCGAGAGAACACGCGCGGACTGGCAAAGATGAAGCTGGAGGCCGAAGCCTGCAAGAAGGCCCTGAGCATAGGACAGTCGGCAGCATTCAACGTTGAATCGTTAGTCGAGGGCATCGACTACTCGCAGACAGTGAACAGATCTCGCTTCGAGCTCCTAGGCGGCAAGGTTTTCACCCGTTTCAGCCAGCTCATCCAGGACGCGATCAAAAAGGCCGAGCTGGACATTCTAGACATAGACGAGATCCTCCTCTCTGGCGGTTCAGCGCACATACCCCGCATCGCGTCGAATCTGTCCAGCACATTCCCCGAGTCAACGACCGTCATCGCCCCCTCGACAGATGCCGCGGCCATCAACCCCTCTGAGCTCACCGCTCGAGGCGCAGCACAGCAGGCCAGCCTAATCGCCGGCTTCGAAGCAGAGGACATTGAGCAGAGTACCCACGCCGCAGTCACTGTTACTCCCCATCTAAAACAAACCCTCGGTCTAGCCCTCGCAAACGATGGCGCATTCTTCCCCGTCATCCCCGCCGAGACCCCCCTGCCTGTCCGCAGAACACTAAACTTCACCTCTGAATCCGACGGCGTCCTAATCCGCGTGGCCGAAGGTATCCGCGACATCAAAATCACCAAGCCCGAGCCGAAACCCAAGGCAGAAAAGGACGACGACGACGACGACGAAGACGACGAGGAGGACTTTTCCGACGAAGAGGAGGAGATTCGCGAAAAGGTATGGAAGGTCGGCAACGTCGTCGGCGAGCTCGCGCTCAAGGACGTCAAGAAGGGCGGCAAGGTCGTGCTCGCCATCCAAGTCGGCGCGGACCTAGAGGTGACGATTTCCGCTGCGCCGCAGGGCAAAGCCGGTGTAAAGGGTACTGTGCCTGGCAGTGGTGTTAATGGCGTTGCGCACTAGATGTTGTTTCGCGGCGGCCGAATCGAGAATTCACGTCTTTTGTGTCGGATTTTCTGTCGAGGGCGTCATGCTTGTCACTTTGACGCCTTGTCAGCTTGTTGGTCGACTGATGGTTGACGGGCGGTAGACATTGTCTTGGCCATGCTGGCTGGGAAGACTGGTATCGACTCGTAGACGATGATCGATATACGCAATGCACGACCGTGAAGAGGATGAATATATAAGAGATGCAAAAGGCGCGAGGGATATGGGATAGATTCAATTTTGCTTACGCCATGCTACGCTCATGTTCCTCTTCCGCGCGAAGCTCATCTTCTTTGCTACGCGAAGCCTATAGTATATGTCTTTGCTATTTGTATCTGCTCGGATTGCTTCGTACTCGGTTGTAATTGGTTCCCTTGTCGCTCGACATCGGCCCTTTCCGGGGCTCGAGCGATGCCATGTCTGAGGCTGAGGCGCGTGCCTTGCCAACAAGCAGATATGTATCAAGATTGCTACGACTGTTTTCCGCTCTGAAAAAAAAGCGATCATAAGCTCAAGGTCCTTACTAAGATGAAGAAAATAATGAAAAGATATAGAGAATGAATGTAGACATTAGCACGAGAGGATCAGGAATAGGTACGCTGGGGCGTGCAGGGCTGTGCATTATGACAACATGTAGAGTCCGAACTAGGAGAGTATCGTCGCATCGAGTCGCGACAAAATCAGTATCAGAATCAGCACGGTCAGGCAGAACCATTTCGTCACGAATCACACACGCTCGATGGAGAGCTTTCCAAAATTGAAGCCTCGATTCAATACCTAACATATACCGAGCGTCGTGATCACGTGATCAAGCAAGGAAGCGCAGCCGACCTGCAATGTGCCTCAACGACGGCCCGCAGCGTTTGTCCAATGGTCTACCACCATGTAGTATGAACAAGAGAGCAGACAGCAATATGTCTTGCGAAGATATGTCCTGAATTATCAGATGGGTATCCATATTTGAATACAGTGAGACCGTATGCAATGCCATACATCTAGATATACAGCAATGAAACCAGATGTAGATAACAGCAGAGCTGCCTGGGTCCGAAGAAGAATATGTCCTACAAGGTCTCGGAATACTCAAAAGTCGATAAGAAAGGGCATCAATACAATCTGGAAGGCAAGGTGAGAAAGAAAGTATTACAAAAAGTTGAGAGCGCCGGGGGTGGCTTTCCACAACGCAAGGAATGGAGACGCCAACGTCGGGAGGTCCTGAAGGCGCTTCCTACAGTGTCCAGAGTACCAAGAGCGAGGTGGGCACAAGTGCACCATCGTTGAAGCAGCCACAATGTGATCCGAATCGGATCACGAAGTTGCAGGTGGAAACTGCAGCATCCATGACACGAGGTCTTTACGTTGCTGCTTGCTCGCTTCGGGCGTAGACCGCTGCCATGCGGCCTGGTGCTTACGCTTTATGTGATCATCAAGATTCCACTTGACTTTGGGGGCCTCTCGCCTGTCGTCTTGAAGACACAATCGGCAGTAGAACTTTCTTCGCGGATATCGCGCAGGTCGTGCCGAACTATTAGCGGTAATGAATATTAGCATCCTATCATTCGCTGGCTAATGGCTTGATACATAGAAGCGATTGTATCAGCACATCACAACCTATGAGCTCACCTGCTTTCGTCTGCAGTGTTGTGGCCCTCCTCAATGTGACCAGCGGCAGAGTAATCGTCTTCGATAGTGCCTGCAGATGTAGACCTCCCACGAGTATGATTCGGCATAGCCAGCTCGGGATCGACACCGAAGCTGTAGATGGGTCGTAATAGGGGAGGTATCGAGTGTTGATCACCGTATTCCTCTCGAGGAAGGCTTGCGAGAATATCGCTGCTCGATGCGAAACTGTGCATGTAAGGTGAAGGCGACTGTCGCAACAGGCCAGCGAGGTCAGCTTCACGGTCAGGAGGAACGAACAAGCGGCCGCGTCCATGACGATGCTGGGCCGAGAAATCTGCATGGCTGTCTCCAGTCGCTTCACGGATCATAATGCGTGGCCATGATGCATCGAAAGATGCGTCATGCTCAGCCAAGGTCTGCGGAGTGGCAATACCGTGGAGAAAGCCTGCCGGTCCATGGTGACTCGGGTCTCGAAAGCTCGCTGGACTGCTGCGGACAGTCTGCGGGTATGGAAAGCGGACCTCACTTGCACGGTAGGGTCTGGCCCCTTGAGCAGACCAGTCAAGGGCAGGGTCGTATTCTTGAGAAGCTGATCGATGATGAGCGGCTGTAGCGTGACTATATGGATAGCTTGTTTGCGGAGTCATGTAGCCCCCAAAGGCCTGTAGAGGGGGCCGATCGTAAGTCATTGCAGGGTCGGACTGATGCGGTCTTCCATAATCATCATTCCACACATAGGAGTATCGTTGGCTGCCGCTCGAAGTGCTAGAGGCTCGAGCAGCGTCATGAGGTGATGACCACTCTGGCCCAGAACGGGTCCTGGTCAGGGAAAGGTCCCTGGAGGAGGAGGCGAAGTTGTGAGACATCGCACTGCTTGTCTACACATGAGTGCCAACTAACGACTCTAAGACCGAAGTGAGTGTTGCTCTCTATCTGATATCGAGGCTGCTAATTCGTAAAGGTGCAAATGGAAAACGCGTTGGCAGAGATGAAGGGCACAGTGGCAAGTTTTTGTGAAGACATGGTGGCCAGCGCATATCTTATAGAATCCGTTGCGTGTTGCAGAGCGGTGTGAGCATCGGTTTGGCATTGGGTGCAATTTAGGATCCGGCTCGACTAGACGCATTGAACGGCCGTGGAGCCAGGTGAGCAGCCACGCGAGGAGCCTAGATAGGTGTGCTAGACCTGACGTAGTAAGCAAAACATGGCATCAGGATGGGGCGCATTCGTGGGCCAATAGCTGGAGAAACCTCGGTATGCTGAACACTACGTCGCATTTCCCAGACCGAACTACTGGCGTCGGCAGGTAAGCCCAACGCAAGACGAACTTGCGTGTCAGTGATGGTTTTACGGGAATTCACCGGCATTGAACCGTTTCTCCTCACATCGTCGAATTTGCCACTTCGCAATTCAGCACTCACTTATTTCACGGCGCAGACGACGAGCGGTGTACAGTAGAGATAATTGCACGGCTGAGGCTGCCAGTGTGAAGGCGCTTGCAGATAGCACAAGTGGCGTCGAGGGCAAAGCCACTGTCCTTCAATGTCTCGATGGCGCTCCATGGATACGTCAGCAAGACCTTGTCAAGGCCGAGGACGAGTCCAAAGATGATCTGCGTCCGGCAAAGGACTGGGGCCGTCTGGTTGTATACTTCACGCCTTGTAGACGCCTCGGAAAGGGCAACGTTAGGCTAGCTGTCAAGCAACATTAGCCGCGTTTGAAGGGTATCAGTATACAGCGAACAGGAATACGTTGTCGGGAAAACACGGAGCGGTCGATTATATTCCAGATCATATGCGCGTTCACATGGCTGAAGTCGCGTGGAGAGGTACAACCTGCTGTCGGAAGAGGGCTTGGGCAACGCCGGAGAGCAGTCCGTGGGGGCGCGGTCAGTATCACAGCGGTTGTAGAGACCATCGGTCGGCAATGTGGTCCATCTGAGTGGCTTGAACATGGCATCTCGCGCGTATGGTGTGCCCCCTTTCCGGCCTCGCCTCCAGAGGTTGTCGTCAGTCGTATGTGAAAAGGCTCTTCATCCCTCAATGTACTCGTGAGCGGTCAGTGCTTGGTGTCTCTGCATTCGTTCCAGTTGCCGGTCCGTCTAGAACGTCATATCGGCCACCCAGAGAATCTAGCCCCACCGACCGTAGCGCGACTGCTACATCACGTCTGTGAGGCTGAAGCTTCGGACCAAAGGTTTGTATGTGTAGTTGTTACAGGACGCCACGTCGGACAGGGCGAAGAATGGGGTTTCTCTCGAGAGTATATCGGAAAAGCACGGTTCGGCTGCGATCTCGCTCAGCCGTGCATCGGCGTAGAGATGGTGGGTGGGCGACGACAAGAAAGCAGGCATCCTCTACGGCAGGAGAGGAAGTTGCGACCGGCTAGTTCGCGCCTGCCTTGTTTCCACCAGTCTTACGTCATACCTACCTTTCGATATCGATGTATACAGGTTCAGCTTCAGAAAACTAACGATTCCAAGGAAATCCCTCCATCTCGTTCTGAAAAGTTGCTCTTGTCGCTGTTCTGGCAGTCACAACGCCCTTCGCGCCTTCCTGCACTGCGGATTGCCTGTCATGGTGTATATTCGGCAGAAGCAGCTTCCAAAGCTGAAGGAGTACAAGTACAGCGGCGTCGACCACTCCCTAGTATCGCGGTACATCCTTAAGCCATATTGGTGGAGCCAGTTCATCAAGATTATCCCAATGTCTATGGCGTAAGTCGCTACCTCACACGAACTCTTCCCGGACGAGGCGAGCATGCAGCTAACGCAGAGCGACAGCCCCAATCTGGTCACATTAACGGGCTTCGCTTTTGTTCTTGTCAACTTTGCAACTCTACTTTGGTACAATTCGACGCTTGACCAAGACTGCCCGCCCTGGGTTTATGTGACTTTTGCCATTGGATTGTTTCTGTACCAGACGTTTGATGCCATTGATGGCAGCCAGGCGCGCAGGACGCGTCAGAGTGGCCCGCTGGGTGAGCTCTTCGACCATAGCGTCGATGCGCTGAACACTGCCTTTGAGGTCGTCCTCTTTGCCGGTACCATGCACCTTGGTCAGGGATGGAAGACTGTGCTGACACTGTTTGCCTGTGAGTCTCGACCTGGAGTGTGAGCTTTCTCGTGTCACGCAGACTAACGGCTGCCCGTAGCGCTTCTGACCTTTTACGTACAGACCTGGGACGAGTATCATACCAAGACTCTTACTCTGGGTGTCGTGTCGGGTCCTGTAGAGGGCATCTTGACCTTGGTAGTTGTCTATGCAATTACTGGCTACATTGGTCGAGGTAGCTACTGGGCTGAGCCCACGTTTGCCAGTCTCGGCATCTCTCAGCCCAGCTTCCTCCCTGACGCCCTGTACAATCTTGCCTGGAACGAGTGGTACATGGTGTACGGAGGCCTCGTTCTCGTGCTCAACACGTACCAAAGCGCGATGAACGTGATCCAGCATCGCCGGAAGGAAGGACATGTCAACCCAGCCGCAGCCTTGATTGGCTTGCTGCCATTTATCTTCGGATCTGTACTTGTCGGACTTTACCTCCACCTCCAGCCACTGATCCTGCATTACCATCTGGTTCCCTTTGTCTTCTTCGTCGGTCTCGTCAACGCCTACTCGGTGGGTCAAATCATCACGGCGCATCTGACAAAGAATACCTTTCCTTACCAGAATGTGCTGCTCGTCCCACTGGCTTTTGGCGTTGTCGACAGCTTCGGACCTCTTTTCCAGCGTCACTTTGGTTTTGGCTGGCCTAGCGCACTTGGAGAGAACAGTCCATATCAGATCGCGTTCACTTTCTTGCTGCTTGGTCTCGGCATCGGCGTGTACGGAAGCTTTGTACTGGACGTGATTGTTTCCATCTGCGATTACCTCGACATCTGGTGCCTGACAATCAAGTACCCTTACAAGCCTGAGGAAGAGCAGAAGAAGAGCAGCTGAGTCATGGACTACCTGAGGGGGCAAAGGCGACAATCGCAAGACCCACGAGTCCGCAAAGGGCTATTCTGCCCACCATAGGAATACAGACGCACAGACGATCAGAATTGGAGAAGACAGAGCATTTGAAAGATCGACGACATTGTTAGCGAGGCTTCATTAATAAAGGCAAGGCAAGAGAGGAGACAGGCAGGAGATAGAGGATATTATACCCCCTACAAAGCATGCACTGCGCATTCCACGCTATCCAAGCATTGGAGCTGAAGATGAATGAAGAAGTCTTTGGAACTTGCACACAATCCAAACGCGCACTCGCCTACACTTGACCCAAACAGAGGTACAGCAGAAACAGCCCCGGTACAAGCAGTACATTGGCCCGTAGCAGCCAATGAAACACCCGGAATTTGCACTAAGACCCCGCTTACGACAACTGCGGAGTTGGAGGATTCGATGCGCCATGCACTACCAGCTACCCCAGATTATTAAACGCGGCGACTTCATATACCACCTATACTCATCCGGTAGTGTTTGGTAAAACTGACCGGTGCATGCATGGAGGAACACAATACTTGAAAGAGTCTTCCATCCCCACATGCAGGCTGTCTCTTAGCAAGATCCCCAGCCATGCTCTCCAACGTTGATGCCGCATCGCTGCCCACGCAGCTCGCTCTGGCAGCTGCTGTCGGCGTCGTCTCTCATCTCACATACTTCATTCGTGGCGAGCACCACACTGAAGCCGTCCGCTATGCACAACTGCTTATTCTTGTCCCTGTCGTCGCGGCATACGTGCTGTTCAGCTTCGTGTACCACGATGTCGTCCGCGCAGCATTTGCTGCATACGCCTTGACGGCCGCGTTCTTGACAGGCACATTCGGCAGCATGATCGTCTACCGAGTGGCATTTCATCGATTGCGCAAATTCCCCGGTCCTTTTATGTGGTCTGTTTCGAAGTTGTGGCACATGTTCCAACTCGGAGGTCTGGACAACTTTAAGCAGCTGGACAAACTGCACAAGCAGTACGGCGAGTACGTTCGTGTTGGTGAGTACTCTCCAAGTTGCTTTAGCCGCACACCTGCCTGGATTGGCCGGTGCTCGAGAAGGAGAGTACTGACGCGACCCAGGCCCGTGCGAGCTCTCCATCACAGACCCAGAAGCCGTGGAGCCTATCCTGGGCCCTCGCTCACGATGCTACAAGGCAGCGTGGTACGATTTGAGCCTGCCACTCGTGTCGATGCATAATGCGCGCGATAAGGCCGTACACGACAAGCGCCGTAGAACCTGGGATAAGGGCTTCAACGCAAAGTGTAAGCCCAGGCTCTTTTGTGTGCCTCGCCGCGCTCGCTGACGAACTACAGCTCTTCGCAACTACGAAAGCCGTGTGACGGGCTACGCTCACAAGTTCCTGGACCAGATCCGTGCATTCTCAGGCAAGGCAGTAAATGTCACGCAGTGGTTCAACTACTACTCGTTCGATGTCATGGGGTGAGTTTGAAGTCAAATCGTATCCGGATACAGGAGAGGGAAAGTTAACCGGCGACTCCAGTGAGCTGGCCTTTGGTAAATCCTTCGACATGCTCTCCAGCGGCAAAGAGCACTTTGCTATCCAACTCCTCCACGAAGGCACAGTGCCCATCGGACTCTTCACGCCTGTGCCATGGCTTTTCATCATCCTGTCCAAGATCCCCTTCCTGTCAGCCGGCTTCAAGCGCTTCCTCAAGTTCTGCGACGACCAAGTTGAAAACCGCAAGCAAGTAAGTCTTGTCCATGTCCATTTCCATGGTCTCGCTTCGCTCGAAGAACCCAAACAGGCAATGAACGAGCAGTGGACCAACAGCACGAAAAGAGAAAAGCACAAGAACTAACGAGTGAACCGCCATCCAGAACAAGCCAAACGAGCCAGACATTATGTCGTACCTTCTCGACTCAGAACCAATGGGCGACGAAGCGCACAACAAGCTCTGGCTAACAGGCGACTCACGCCTCATCATCGTCGCAGGCAGCGACACGACCGCCGCAACCCTCACGCACGTCTTCTACAATCTCTGCAAGGACCCCTCGCAAATCGACAAGCTACGCGCCGAGCTCGATCCCATCATGGTCAGCCAGACGGAGGAAACATTCAACGTCAACACGGTGCAGACGTGCGAGCATCTCAACGGCGTGATCAACGAGGCGCTGCGCCTGCATCCGCCTGTGCCTTCTGGTGTGCTGCGCATGACACCACCCGAGGGCATACAGATTGGGGACAGGTATATCCCCGCTGAAGTGACTATTGGCATACCCATGCACACGCTCAACCGGTCGCCAAAGATTTACGAGAGACCAGAGGAGTTTGTGCCGGAGCGGTGGTATAGTAAGCAGCACATGGTCAAGTACCCGCGTGCGTTTGCGCCGTTCAGCATCGGGCCGTACGGGTGTATTGGGAAGCAGCTGGCGCTCATGGAGCTGCGGACGATTATCACGCTGATGGTCACGCAGTTTGATGTCACGTTTGCTGCAGGGGAGGACGGAAGTGATCTCGTTAACAAGAGTCAGGATATCTTCACCATTAGCATGGCGGGGTTGAAGTTGCAGTTTACTGCGAGGAAGTGAGCTCGGGGCTGTGTATGGAAAAAGGGGTGGAGCTCACCTGCATGTAGGTGATTGCGATTGATGTGTCTGGGCTTGTTGGACTTGAAGTTCAGCGTGTGGAGATATTCGTCGCGGCGCTGACGATGGGTACGGCTTACTACCTGCAGCTGGTTCCTACATTGGATACTGTTCGTACATGAATATACGGCAACGGGAAAAAAAAGAAAACAATAGTCCTACGTGTCTTCTCAGAACTTACTGCTCAAGACTCAAGACTGAAGACTCAAGCCTGGACAGTCAGCGGTGCATGTTGTTTCTCAGTGTCCACGCAGCTGTAGCTGTTTCTGCAAGTACCCATACGTCTCGGTGCCTGTAGGTAGGTATCTCCAGGCACAGGCACAGGCCCAGGTACAAGAAAAGGAATTGAACAAATCCATAACTTGAAACTCAATAAACCACTAGACAAGCAGTGCTGCACCAGCACCAGTACCTACACCCACAAAGGAGCTTACCTAGGTACATACCTACATACATACCCACAGCACGTACCTAGACAAACCCAATCTCAAAGTAAAGTACACCGAAACAAGAACAAGGTAGCCAGAGAAGCACAGCACTCAACGCCGCAATCAGCAATCTCAGTGAACCGCCCACCCCAGTCCAACCAAGCACCAGCACCAGCACCAGCATCTGCATCTACACCAACAACATAAAAACCCCCAACACAAAGCAAAGCAAAACGCAGCGACCGAGGAAGTAAAAGCAAGCAGAACCAACAGCACAACCAGCCGTTACAATCTCACCACCAAGCACGACAAGCAAAAAGACAACCTGCGCAGCGTGATTGGCCCTCTCCCGAGCGGGGATGTTTAATTAGGTGGCGGAGCCGGGAACGCGACCGAGAAAAAAAAGGAGCAAGCCCAGCGATCTGAAGAGAATGCGAAAAAAGGGGGTCCGGCGCGTGCAGCGGGTAGATTGCTGGGCTTGCTGCAGCTTGGGCGGAAGATACAGCCGCCTGGGTGCAGATGGGAAGGTTGTTTTTCCTTTGCATATACTGCCTGCTCTAGTGGTTGGTGCATGGATAAGGTGCCTCCCAGGCGACGGCGGACAGCATGCGGGGGGACAAGGTCAGCGTGGTCTGCCGCGACGAGACCAGACGGGATGCGACAGGGACAGGGACAGTTCCTGGACTGTTGGCAGAATCTTGTTCCAACCTCGAACGAAGAACTTCACATGCACAATGCCTGGAGAAAGCACGAAACCAAACGAGATAACAAGATGCCCAGCACGAGAAATCACAAAGCTGTCAGGCCCGTAAGAATAAAAAAGCACACTCAAGTATAAGAGTAACGAGCGCAACGGCTTGATTCGAAAACCCATACTACGTATTACCAGGCGGGCGCGTCCCATATGAACAATGCACCCCGAGTACGAAAAGCTGGATGCAGCTAAATTCATTTTCCAATTAATCCCACCGTCTATATCCACCAGGCGGAAGCTCCGTCGGCTCCCAGCCAGCCCGCCTTTCGCTCGAGGGCGAGACGAAGCTGGTCAAGAGGCTCTAGAGCTTCCGGGTATCTGAAAAACCGCCATGCTGACCACAAAACACCTCATCATTTACCGTTCACTCGGAGCGACATTTGATCGTGCAGCTCCAAGAAACATATTTGACCATGAGAATCATAAGACGTAGTCGTGTCCCGATTAACTCATCAAGACCCAATCACTTTGCTAAACACACTCGACCATTTACAGGACGAGCATGGCAGCAGCGGCAGCGACGGCAGCGCCGAAAGAGCCACCGACGAGCTGGTTAGCAGCGCCAGTGTACTTGACAGCGGAGGTCTGAGCAGCAGCGACGGGAGAGGTGGAGGCAGGGACACCAGCAGCGGCGGTGGAGCCAACAGCGCGGGAGGTGGCGCGAGCAGAGCCGGAGCCCTGGCTAGCGGAAGCAGACTGGGTGGCGCGAGCGCGGGTGGAGGGAGCGACGGAGGCGCTGCCGGAGCCAGACGCAACGGACTGGGTAGGGCGAGCGCGGGAGTAGGCAGGGGCAGAGCCGGAAGCCGAGCCGGAGGCGTTGGAAGGACGGGCAGATTGAACTGGAGCAGGAGCCGTGAGTCCGGGTCCGGAAGAAGGGGTGTAGTGGGGACCACCGCAAGCAGCAACGGAGGATGGGCAAACCACGGAGGAGGGAGCCTTACCAGCAGAGGTCTTGTAGACGGGGGCCTGGGGCTGGCCGTCACCGATCTGGCTCACAGGGGGAGGAGCAGGAGCGGAGTAGGCAGGGGGAGGAGGAGCCTGGTAAGCAGGGGGAGCAGCCTTGGGAGCCTGGGCTGTTGGAGGGAGACAAAGTCAGTTTGAACGCGAATGGCACAATGAAGAGCAGAGACAAAACGTACGCTGGCCGTCACCGATCTGGGAGACGGGGGTAGCCTTGGGGGCCTGGGGCTGGCCGTCGCCAATCTGGGAGACGGGGGCGGCGGTGACCTTGGGAGCCTGGGGCTGGCCGTCACCAATCTGGGAGACGACACCAGTGGGAGCCTGGGGCTGGCCGTCCTGGATCTGGGAAACGGCCTGGGCGGCGACGGAGCCAGCGAGGGCAAGGGCGACGACGGAGAACTGCATTTTGATTGATTGAGAAGGACTTGCGTGAGCGGTAGATTATTAAGTAGTTGTAGATGTGGTTGAGGATAAGCGAGAGTCTGGTGGAACACAAAGCGCAAGTAAAGACAGCAGTATCAGCCCTGGGGGAGTAATCGACGTGCAGGAGAAGGAAAGAAGGGACGGGCGAACAGCTGGGTCTGTATATGTATGGGCTGGCAGGAAGGGCAGGCCAGGCAGGCAGAGCACGGAGAGCGGCTAGCCGAGAGCATCAGATTGCAACTTTGGTGCTGCTCTAGTCCGACATTCGCCTCCGTTGAGCGGGCGAGCTAGAGCAGACGATCACTAAAGCGGCTAACTGCAAAATGCCTCGCGCTGCCCGTTCTGAGAGATTACACTGCCTCTCGGGCATTGCGGACGAGGTTGGCAGGCTCGATATATTCACACTGCGCATAATGCCCGCCGGCGCAGCCCATTGCTGCGGCGACGCGCTGCTGGCGATGCTGCTGCTGCTGCTGCTGCTTTGCGCACGCGCGCACCCTGCGTCCCCCACACGGCGACGCAGAGGCTTAATCGCGCACACACGATGGACTCATTGCCAGCGCTCATCACGTCTCTAGACCAACGCGGACTGGTTCGCGAGCGCATGGGCCGCTAAACTGTAAATGCCCATAAACCGCGGAGCTACCGCCTTAGTCGGAGCCGCTACAGAGGCTCAGGAAATTGCTGCATCGTATCCTGGCGACCACAAGGGGCTGAAAGGGGGAGTTTGACCGCGGCGGGCTGCACGTTGGCGACGCGATTGAATCGCTGGAGCAGGCAGGCCAGTTGCGGCCGGTGCATCTCCATTGCGGGCCCGCAGTTGCGTGCCTGGTGGAGGGTCTCAACAAGGAACGCCCGGAGCAAAGGCGTCTAGATCATTTCCAGGCCAACGGCGCCAAGAGCACCAGTGCAATTCAATCGAACATGCGCTTTCTGCGTCATTCCCAGCGGCCCCTGCTCTGTCGGTTAGCCGGCAACGTCTGCCAGTGGCGTTCACGGCGTGTTCGAGACTGCTGTCAGCATGTGCTTTCAGCCCAGCAGCAGTGTGGGCACTGCAGCAGCAAAGACTCTCTCTGTCGACACAGCAACCAGCGCAGGACGCTCTGAACAAACAGTCAATACTCAACTCTTTATTCCCCCCGCTTCCGTCTCCAGCTCAGACTGCCGCGCCAGATCAGGCCTGCTGCATCTGTTCCACCTGTCGGCACTCGCTTCTCCCTCTCCCGTTCGCGTCAATCTATGTTTGGTGGAAATGGCGAGATTAATCTCATCTCGGCGTCGATCGTGCCCCTGCCAGAGGGGGGCGAATGAACGATCGCAACGCTCTTCATTCCATCTCATCCACGCTTTCACCCTTTCGCGCCGTCCTCCTCCGCGCTTGGTTCGCATAATTACCATCGTGCTGCCCAGTGCTTGTCCAGAGCTTGAGCATCTGTGATCGCTTTGTCCATCACCATCAAAAGAGACAATAATGCGGTGGCTGGTCTGCTGGGCCTGATGCTTGTGCTGCTCGTGCTGCTTCCTCGGATGCACGCCTTCCACATCTAGCAGCGTACCATCTGTCGTCACCGCTCTCCCTCACGATGCGACCCTCGACCCTCGACTACCACCTCCCAACCGCCGAGTCGCCGTCTTGCTCGCCCGTGCCCGGGCCCTTGCCGCCCTATCGTTATCGCAGCCCACTGTCATCCACCACTGTACTGCTTGTACCTGCCCGCCACCCGCCGTTCTGGACTCTGGGGAACGCGCCAGTCATGCTCCACCCAAGGGCCAAACTCCGCAGCCACTTTATTGAAGAGCAGTCGAGGTCTCTTGTCTACTTGCTCCCAATCACCTCAACTCGGACTCGCTGTCCGCGCCGCCGTATCCCAGACCTGGCCCAGCCACCGTTGCAATTTCTGTCGTATCTGATTCCGAATCGCCTGCGCAACGCCCCAGAAAGGGTATCGGCATTGCGACAATGCTTCATGTCTATTTCTATGACGCGACAATCGTGGAGTTGACCAACTAAAGTTTTTGATTGATCAGGGCAGTAGACTGCTCTGCCACCTTGACGCGCACAACGCAACGTAATGCTTCGAATTTTTCGTCGTTGGCAGTGATGCCAAGTTCTGCGCATGCCCTGCCGCAGCCCCCACGCCACCATCCACTCAGCAGAATTTGGGCCTCGGTGTACCTTGTACATCTGCAGACGCAAGAGTCCATCAGCGCTTCCTGCCAACCTCTATATGTGGTGCCAACACCGCTTCTGGAATCTGTTGCGATTGTACTGCGCATCGCAACAACTGTAGATTGACGAACAGCAATTGGTGCCGTGCATTGATCTTCAATGTGCCCTTGCAAAGCATCTACCCACCAGGTATACATGCAGCTATCGACCTGACCTTGACATAGGGCCAGCCCTAGCGGAGGTGGCGGCCACGCAGAGCTCTGGCACCAGGGCACAGCGCCGAGCTTGCGCGACAGCTCTAGGTCCAGGTACTGCTCGTAGCTACAGTGCTCTTCTGTACATGCCTGTACCGACACCCTGGCGTAGATCATTGGAATGCGACATGTCGTCACGCTGGACATTTTGTCGTCAGCCATCGAACAAGCACACACAGCACATTAGTCCCCGAGCCTGTCAATGATGCGATAACCAGCAATTGCCAGCAGACATGATTTGTCTGCGCACGCAATTGGGCTGTCAGCGGCTGTTTACTATCTACTCCTCCCTACACTAGCGCTGCCGCATAGCTTTTCGACTTACTGATTGACTCGGTTTCCGAGCGTCGTATCCAGCGTCGGAGCACGATTTGGCGTGCCCCATCGACCTCGAGACCATGGAAGGATGACGGCCAGAAACCCTCTGGGAACAAAAAGCACAAGACTCAAGCTGTGAGCGGTGCATTTGCCCAGACAGGCCGCGGGTCGATCTTTGTGGGGTACATTCTCGCGTGTCGTATGCATAAGAATAAGCAGCTGCACAGTGCACAAGCTTGGTATGTTGCTGGGCTGTGCTCTTCCCGTTACTCAAGTGCAAGAACAGGAGCGTTACCAAGCGCGAGTCGAACCGTGGTACAGCTAAGATTGCTCTCGCTATCGCGTGGCGCTCTCATTACTCGTGCAGCGTTGCATGCGACAAGACTTTCCCCGTCTTGTTTTTCCGGATTCTTGAAGCAAAGGTTTGTATTACTCACCTCAGACCTGGTTTGAGTGTGATAAGCTTACCTTCAATGTTGACGAATCTGCTTCCTTTGTCAGATGCACAGTCGCAGTAAGTTTCTGCTGCCGGTGAGACTCCTGTGCAGGACATGTGCGCAGACTTCAGCCGCTCCTCAGCCGCTCCTCAGTCAGTCAGCCAGCCAGCCAGCCAGCCAGCCAGCCGCTGACAAGACATTTCGCAAATGGTCGCAAATACTGCCATTGACCGAGTATCGAGTCGTCAATTGAAGTCCAGCCAAAGTTCCATCGGGCAAAATTCGTCATGCGAGTTCAGTGCATCCCCAGTCCAAGCACCCATGTTCCCTGTGCTGGTCCCGGCCAAGGCTTACGCGCCTTGGCTCATCAACCATGAACCTTGCATACCCGGGGCGTCTGAGTCACAGGGCAATGAGCACGAGGAGCCCGGGGATCGAGCAGGAACAGGACATGGATGGACCCAGCCAGCGTTGGACAGCCCTACGGTACAAGCCATACCTCTACCCTGGCACGCCAGGGACCGCATGACCATCCCGACCACGCGGGGAGCCTCATTCCTCACTTTTGCTGCCACCCCTTACATTCCAAGCGTCTGCCTGTGCCCTCGATGCACCAACCAGTCTCTCAGAAATGTTTATCCAGCGCTTGTTGCGGCAGCCTCGTCGCATTCCATGGCCATTACCAGCTTACGTTTGACCTTTGTGCACCGTCACTCTATGATGCGAGAGGGGCTGGTGCAAGGTAGGGTAGGCACTGAGCTGGGTGCAGGTTGATCTAGAGCAGTGAGTAGAATTGCACACCTACAGGTGGTGGCCGCGGCAGGTGCCCCCGAGATCGCAGCGGCTGGGAGGATGTGACCTGATGTTTATACAGTAAGCGCCTACTGATCTTTGAAACTAAAGACTATTTTTGTGTAGCTACCTATACACGGGAGGCGCAGTCTAGGTACAAGAAATCTCAAAAGGTCGTGTCCTCCCAGCCGCCACAACTTCCCGCTACATCAAGATCAATATGCTTCTTGTAGAGTACTTTACGCATAGACCGGTAACTCCAATCCTCTTTCACAATGTACAATGTTCTGATTATCTGTTAACTAGGTAGGTATATAGACTGCGTGGCGATAGGACTCTACCCGACGTGGGCGGGGTGAAGCATTTCTTCCATCCGTCTTGATATCGAGGAGTGCATCAGCCCCAGCGCATACCTGAACTAGTCAGCCACGGCGCGTTATGATACCGCTCAGACGCAGTATAGAACGAACCTCAGCCGCAAGCCAAATAGGTAGAAATTAACAACGTCAGCTGGACTTGGTCCCTACTCTGTCGTACCTAGCGTGTGGAATATGCTTTTGGGTGGCACGGGTGCCTCGGTCACGAAGCCACCCACAGGTACCTACCTAGGTACATACCTAATCATCTACCTAGGTACCTTACATCTCTCAATCGTTTTCTACTACATGTACAGACTATCTAACCTTGGACGCAACCTGTCATCCCGCAATCATGGCTTCTCAAGAGACTATCCTTATAACCGGCGTCAATGGGTATATCGGCTACGCCACGACCGTGCAAGCGCTACAAGTAGGCAGGCTACCGCGTCCGCGCAACCGTGCGTCGAGAGGAAGCAGCCGACTTCGTTCAATCGCGCGGTAAGTCAATCTAGTAGTATCCCTCTACGGGATCACTCGAATTCTTTATTCTCCCTAATATCAGGGACAAGGCGGCTTTCGCGTAGGCCGCGAGCAGATATACGTTTATAATCCACATTGCATTCCTACTAGGCAATAACCCCGGTAATCTACACGCCGTCGCGATGAACGGTCTTGATACGCTTCGAACTATAGAGCAAAATCAGTAGAGTGTGAAGCGGATCGTCTGGACTTCATCCACGGCTAGAATAAGCGAGTTCGCACACGTCCATTACGACGACCCGAGATCAGTCAAATTACTCGCTAGATGTGCAGAGGCGTTTGATGGCAAGGGTACGAATTCTTCCCTCTTGTTTCTCTTCCAGGAGGGGGTTTAATTATTATTCTGGGCATTGGGCGGGCGGTGGACGAGGAGGCGTGGATTCCAGGGGCATTCGTGCATGTTGCTGATGTATGCGAGGGATATGTTGATGCTCTTGGCGTACACATGGCTGGTGGCGCACGGCTCCGGTCGTTTCTCATGTGCTGCGACGCCGTTTCTGGGCCGCAGGTCGATAGCGCTGTCTGAATCGTGCGTGAGAGTTTTCCGAAGGAGGCCGGGAAAATGTATCAGGGCGCGAGATATAGTGAGTGTGATGGACTATGTTGAAATTTGGTATGCAGACTGGCTAATACTTGTAGGTACAGAAACCATACCTGTGAAGCTGGATACTACGGGCACGGAAAGTGACCTGCTGCGCCATCCGATGGCGACGTATGCCAGTGCGGTAAAGGACACGATTGCCTGATACGCCGCTTTGCCGTGATAGCCCAAGAGTGCAAGGTACACATATACTGTCCAACATGTTAGAAGATCGACAAAGTCGCATTGGGGTCTGTTGCTCGCTGCAGCGCAGTACTCTACTGTAAGTAGGCAAGCTGCGCAGCGCCGCTTCTGGGGCCGAAAATTTCGCTGGGATCGATGACAGGCTGCGCCCTCGAATTGGAAGTTCCGACATGCTTTTGTTGTACAGCATTGAGTCCCTGTCCGGCGATCGAAAGCTAATGATCCCATCTGTCATGTATCACACTTTAAGGTAGAAACAAATGGCAATTTCAACGGGCCTAGCTCATCGATTGCCGTGGCTTTCGGGTCGACGTTGCTCATGTTGTTTTTCTTTTCCCCCGTTATGAGCAAAGTTGACATGGCGCCTGCTACCTATGTAGTCAAGTAGGTTGCGTGAAGCCTACAGCTTGGTATTGGCAATCTGTAGAGTCGGCGAGTCGCGTACCTTGGATAGGTATCTTAGGTACCTACCTACCTCCAACACGGCGGGAAATACAGGTACAAATCGAGCAAGGGTAGGTGCCACAGGTATATCTCAAGCAAATCGGACAATGTCACCAAAGGCATCTTGAACAAGAACGCCATCAAGCTCATCAGCCCGATACGCAAAAACCTTCACTGTTCAGTAAATGAAACAAACAAAGTATACGACAAAGACAAGGTACCGCCGCTCCTCAAGAAAATCAGAAAGCGAAGCGTCAAACCACATTGCAAAACAACGGCACGCAAACATCAAGTCGCCCTCCATGAAGCTCCCTTCACTGGAAGATTTCACCGAAGCAGAACATCACCCTACAGAAGTATTGGCCAAGCTCAACCCCAGGATTCCTCTGAGAACACCCTCCAGCTTATGGACTCCTTCGTCAAGACTTTGGGTCTGACCTAGTATACCCCAGCGCCACGCAACGATCCCGTCAGGCCTGACTAGCAGGCAGCCTTCGTCCACGACGCCTCGAACGTCAGTCCACATGAACCATGGATCCTCATAGTCCATGCCAGGCCCTATACTCGCGACGCGTAGCTCTAGGCCCTCGATAGTTGCTTGTAGTCGCTGGGCGGCTGGCAGCCAGATTTCGGGGCCGCCGACGGATGTAAGCAGGGTAAAGGCACCACGACCGATGATGTCGAGGGTCGAAATTTCTTTAGAATCTTGCTGTCTAGACTGGGGTAGATGGTGAGTGTATGCTAAGTGAGATTTGTGGCAGGGAACGTGATGGCCGTTTAGCTGGTCGTAGGTCCGCTTAAGATGGTTGCACGATCCGTTAAGATGACCACTCGTCCCATTGACGAGGCTGAGGGATCCATTGACTTGGGAATGAAGCTTTCTGGGTTCGATGTGCGATTTCTTGAGCCATGCATGAGGGAGTCGGTAGCCGGATATGTTGTCTTCTGCACCATGTCGACATCTACAGGAGCAGGTGGTGGTCCTTCAGATTCAAAGGTCGTATCTATGGCGCTGTTGTTGCTGGAGGTGTAGGACACATTCATGTGTATTGCGCTTCTGATAGGTCGTTAGACTTTGTCCACCTTCGTTCCAGAGGGAGAAGTCAACGGGCAATAGGGGAAATGGCAGGATGTAGCAAGGGAAAGGAAAAATTCAGGATGAACATGAATATAGGTACTTGCCCTCTAGCCTCCTCCGCAAAAGACCTCGTCAGCTCTCTCATCTTTGCTCGATACTCCTGGCCTTCGGTGGATGCCTCGAACGCTTTCTTCTGTATGCCATGCCTCAGATTCAGTGTAGGCTGCATTCCGCCGATATGCGCCATCATCTTGAAGATGCCGCGCGTAGTCTCATTGATCTTCTGCACGTTGCGCTCGGCGATTGGCTGTCTCTCTGCCGAGAAGGTATCAAGTAGGTTTGGGCCTGCGACTCCTTTGAGGACATGGGCTAGCTTCCATGCTAGGTTCTAGCGCATGCGATTAGCGAATCTCTGCTCTCAAATGGCAAGCAAAGGACCTACGTAGGCGTCCTGGATGCACATATTTGAGCCCAGTCCATGGTTAGGTGGATGTTGATGAACTGCATCACCCAGGCAGACTTCTCGTCTTCGGTTAGTAAAATTGGACCTTCTCGCCGCCACAATCAGCAGGATACTGACAGATGTGACCCCTCGACAGCCTTTTGGCCCATCGCTCGTTGAGACGCCACTGCGACGTGTCAAGGACCTTGAAGCCAGGTGGCTCAAATCCCAAGAGCGACTTGACTCGCTCGCCCAGCTGCTCACGCGTCACCTTGACCTCCTTGACGTGCGGCGCAGCGAATATGACCATCAAGTATTGAGAAAACGGCCTAATCAGTCGATTAATTCCCAACGGAGCCCAAGGTACAAGCTCACGGTCGTTTCCAAGCAGCAGATGGAGGAGCGCAATGTCTTTCGTGTCGATGCGCGAAGAGAGGTCAGCTTCGTAGAAGACGTTCAACGCTATGCCGCCGCCTGCTCCCTCGCTGAACGGAAGATCGAGTTGCTTGGCCACTCTGCTCCGGCCGCCATCTGCGTCAGCATGTTAGCATTGTTGCTTTGCCAGAATTTCCGACTACAGTGGTTGTCCGCGCAATACTTACCTGCTCCACAAAGATAAGTTGACTTGACCTTGTAGGTCTCTTGTAGAATCTTGTCATGAAGCGTGGTAATGACAAAGCCTTGGTCCGAGAAGTCCTCAAATTCTACAAACTCTGTGTCATAGCGGATTGAAAAGGTTGTCTGCGTAGCGAAGCGCACAAGTAGCGGCTCGAGGTCAGACTGCGAGATGTCAATGAAGGAAGATGGACTATAATCGTAGACGTCGCCGTTGGAAACATGTCGGCTTGAGTAGAGGTCCGATGCTTCTGCGATGTTAGGGCTATCAAGTGTGTCGCTGATGCGCCAAAGCCCGCCAATTTCGCCTCTCTTGTGACCTACTCGTAAGGCATCGTATTCTAGACCAATGTCACGGAGACACTCTAAGCGTAAAGGTCAGTAGACCGCACTAGTCTTGACTGTGCATGTTGCACGTGGGTGGACGACGTACGCATGGTAAGCGCGCTGAAAACAGTAAAAACGGCGTGAGTTTGAGTCAATCGACGGCAGGGAAGCGACTACCAACTTTGTGTAATGGGCTCGTGGCGTCTTGGCGGTGCTCGAGGCCCGGTTGATGATGAGCCCTTTGATCCCTGTTGACATGCTCAGCTTCAGTAGCTCTCGACGATGTGCTTGGCAGATCAAAGGACCGTACCTAGTTGGCCCAGGAAGCAAGCAAGTGATGCGCCTGCAGGGCCAGCCCCGATTATGACTACATCAGTCTCGTAAATCGACATCATTGCTGGAATGCTGTACTAGAAGTAGTGATGCCAAAAGTTCAAGCACTCAACAAAGACCGTCAAAGAGAATCGTCACGTAGATACCTGATAATAAGTTCGCGAGCCTTCGGGCGCAACAACCGCATTCGTCTGGCAGGCTGCGCCCATGGCGTCGCGGCCACTCGTGTCAAGGTCAGCAATCGGGTAAGAGTGGATAAGCCTGGACGACTCGCAAGTGTACAAGCTGCCAAAAAAAGACCTGGCTTAAGATGCGAAGTGGTGGAGGTGTGTTTCAACATGATATTTTGTGTATGCTCTGGAACACATGGTATCATGTATCTTAGTTTTGGGGGTCCTCCAGCTTTGCCTATTGCCTCTTGTACAATTGCAACCAGGCACTATCGTAGGTCATGGCTGCCCGGCGTCTCCGAAGCGATCAGGGTCATTCTATCTACGACGATCGCTTTTGGCAAAGATAGTGCCGTCATAGTCGTAGCCGTCGTGCTCCAGCGTGTAGTTTGCGAAACAGGCATACTGGTAGTTGGCTAGCGCCTCTGCATCCTTTTGGCTCTCCAGGAACTTCTCAAGCGGGCACAGTCCGTCCGGGCGCCCTTTGCAAGCACCGCCTCTCAGCGAGTCGATGGGGACAATGCCATTATTAAGTCTGAGTCGGATGAACTTGTAGTTTGCATTTGCTGCATCGTACCCGTACTGGGTTGCGTAGTATTGGAATCGGAGCTTCTTGGGCTCCGGCTTGGGGATTGAGCATCCGATGACCTCTGTAACAAGCTTAGCACCAAACGGTGTCAATTGTGACAGGATGAATCGGCGCTTCGGGTTGGGAGGATATCGCTTTGTGTCTGGCGGGTCTTTGAAATGGTCTAGCGAGAGAGCGGTGAGTGTAGAGACACTGTCGACAATAAGCATACGGCTGACCAGTCATTTTACTACTAAGCAAGCACTTACATTATATCGCTAAGGGGCAGCAAGTTAGTGATGGGTATGCGACAGGCAGAAACGAGGGGGCCTTAGACTTACTCGTGGCTGAAGTCAGCGTAGAAGGGTTGGTGTAAGGGAAACGTCTGTTCGTTATTGTCCAAGGTGGAGTTGACAGAGCTATTGCCAGAGGGAATGTACTGGTCTGTTAGGCGAGCGAGCAGCTCTTGCACATAGCCAAGACCCTGCGCTCTGGCAGTAGGGTTTCCCCAAGCATAGTTGTAGTAGTACTGCAAAAGTGATTAGCGTGCAGTGAGAGTTGGGGGCGGGGCCAAGTCATATCGCCGTACACTGATGTCAGTCGTCTGCTCAACTGAGAACTAGTTAGCCACTGTCGATGCAGATGAGACGGTGCGACCTACATCCGGTCCATTCATCAGCCGTGAACAGCTCGCAGAAGCTGCTGTCACCCAAACCATAGTAGGAGGACTCGTATGCACATATGGACTGCATGGCGTAGCTGTCATTGTTGGTGAACTTGAAACCCGCGGGCGCAAATTTGTTGAATCGCTTGGTCGCAGCATCGAGGTACGTGAGATAGCCCTGAGCAGTGTCAGCACAATAAGCCTTGGCGAGATGTCCCTGCTGCAGATGCTTACAAAGAGAAGCCGGTCTCCAATGTAACCGATGGCATCAACATTGTCATTTGCGCAACTGTCTAGATGCTGTGAGTCAGCAGATGGTGCTGAGTATAGAGGTCGTCACAGTAAGACCTACCGTAGGATGCCAGGGTGTTGTTCTCTTTACCACCTTCAGGGATGATTACAGTCCTGTACTCGTCAGGTATCCCGTGGGCGTTACAGGCTTGTTGGTGGAGTGAGTAGCTTACTCGAAAGGAGCATCTGGACCGCTTACGCCCGCCAAAGTCGGGTTGGGAGTCACCTGGAAACTCTGGCCGAAGAAGCCCAGAGCCCAGTTGATCTGCGAGTTCTGGATGCGCGACTGGCCAGTGGTGCGTAGGACAGGCTTCTTGCGTCCTGTTGTGGAGCCATTGTAGGCAAGTTGGCCAGCTGTAGCATTGTATAGAATGCGACCATAGCGTGCCCAGAAGGCCGCACCGGAAGAGAACTCGGTCACGGCGCCAATTGAAGTCAGGTAAGACTCGCCTAGCTGGTAGCGATAGGTGTTCAGGAAGTCTAGATGGCCAGAGAAGTGCTCCTTGGGGTGAGCGTGGGAGAAGTTGAGCACCTTTGCAGCAAAGCGCTCATTGTTTCCACCCTGTGCACGCGGGTCAGTGAGGTGGCTCTCGGAAGGCAGTGGACCCCTGATCTGGGTACTTACATCGCTGTCTCCGCTGGTGGGAAAGCGATTGGCGTGGCGTTGGAGCACGTGGACCTGTTCAATCTGGCAGCCATCGGGGAGGCCGCCGACCTTGACGCCAAAGGTGTCATCGGCATTGTCGTGATAGGGCGTAATCTCTCCCCAGTGCTGGGAAATTTTGCTGACATCGGTGAGCAGGTCGTGGGTGGCAGCTCCCACGGCTAGGGTGGTAAGAAAGGCTGACTTGAGCATGAGGGGCAGCAGGATGACACTCAACGAGACGAGGGAGAGGAAGAGCAGAGCGACGAGGTCCATGCCCTCAGACGTGGTCCAGCATTAGGTACAGGACGTCATGGCCCTGCGCGGATCGGATGGCGGGTGACGGCGAACAGAATTCCAATGGGAGCCCAGCCAGTAGAGCCGTAGCCCCCAAAGCAACAAATCTAATAAGGAGTAGCCGGGCGCCTCGGATCCAGTCGCGTTAGGCTTCTCATGGCTTCCTACAGTAGCTGCATGGCTAGTCTCGGTCGTTCACGACAGCCAGTGTAGCTTTCTCGAGGGGACGACGCGCCCTTGTAGCTGCATGGACGCCGATTTGATGGTCAGTAGCAGGCAGTCCTGCTGCAAACTTCTCACAGCAATCTTCTCGCTGTCTGACACCACCAAGCCGCTCTCTGACCACCGCGTGGTCGCCTGGCCAGGGTGCAACAAAATGCCCATACGGCGACTGGACTGCACTGCATTATTATGTAAACAGCAATTTCAACCTCAGATTGGACTTTTGGCGCTCTAGTCCCATTGGAACGCCCGGCCAGATATGCAGGGGTCTGCGCAGACGAGACCATGACATGTCGTTGCTTTGTACCTACGTACACTTGTGACAACGCGAGAGGGCGCGTGCGACTGCCCTTGGTACTTGATGTCTGGAATAAGAGTCGACTAGATGACACACATATCGATACGGAACGTCAGACTATTGCATCTGCAGGGCGAATTGAGGCCTCGATTCGTGCCTTCATCTACGGTACTGTATGCTATCTAGGGCTGCATGTTCTGCAAACGCTGCTTTCTAAATAGCAGAAACCACTGCCTACATCACCAAAAGACGGCCAGTATCCTCGCTTATACGCTCCGTCAGTCAATGTCCAGAGGCCCACCTCCCTCGATCTCGTGGTACACGTAATTCTTGCGTCGTCGAAGTTCAGCCTCATCGCGTGAAGCTTCAGCATAGTCCCGCTCTGCCTGATCTCCAACATCGCGCCGAGGGAGCTCAGTTTCCGAGGCAAAGTGTACATGACGCTCCTGCTGACGTCCCACATCACCTCGTCTGTATCTCTCTTCCTGGTATGGCCTCCGTCCGTAAGGCGGGGACCGCTGTCTCCTTTCGCTCTCATCACGGCTACTCTCATGAGCTCTGCCTTCGCGTCGGCGACGTGGGCTATCCTCATGCCGCATCCTTCCATTGAGTCTCCCGTCAACTACGTCTACATGACTGGGAGGTCTGGACTTGGTCTTTAGCGGCGGGCTTCCAAATTCGCTTGTTGATGCGGAAGAAGCTGTTGGATCATACGCGCGAGGGTCAAGACCTTTCTTACCAGCATGAGGCGTTGGTGGTCCGAAGTGACCCTCGGGATAGGGCAATGGCCTTCGCTCCATCGCCGGTCCCGGGGCCCCCTGTACGAGTCCTGTTGCTCTCATACTTGGGCTGCCGCGCCTAGTCACTGTTCTCTTGTAGTACCATTCAGTATCGTCGTTGACTTTTTGAGCCACATCGCTGTCTCCACGCCGCTCTCTGGCCTTCTGATGCTCTCGCTCCTGATCTTCCATATGGGTCATGCGCTGTGCGCCATCGACATGTGCAGCTGCTGGCATCGTTGCATTGCCATCTGGCTCGTGGCCCAAGACTCTTCTTCTGTTGTGGGGCTCAACCTTCGATCGAATCGGCACCAACTTCCCATGGGAGTACGGGTTGGGATGAGAAGCTATGCGGTGCTCAATGTCAAGGCGTCGTTTGATCTGATCGGATACCACCTTCCGTGCTCCCTCGTCGCCATCACCGCCTTTTCTAACTTCTTCCACTTCTTGCCGCCAACTTTCTTGTCCACTACGCTCCTCAACCTCCTTCTCTGGTCGCCTCTCCGTCTTTCTCTCAGTTCGGTACCTTGTTGCATCCTCGTGTACATGCACCTCACGTTTATCTGCCGCGCGACGGAAGGGCTTTGCCTCGTTTTCAGCACACGGTCTTCCAGCATTTGACGTTCGATCGTGCTCGCTGCTGAGGGATCTTCTTTCTGCTTGCGACTTCGGCGGTAGTGCACGGCTCATGAATGGGGCTGCTGTCGTGCCACTCGAAAAATCTGATGGCGGGTTATCCCACGCAGCATCGAGAACATTAGACTGGTCATCATCCGATTCCAAAGTGGGATATATATCGTCATTGCTTTTCTTGTGATGTTCTCTCGTATACTGCTGGGCTTGTGGCTCGCGGGGCTCGGGCGATTCAAGTCCAATCTCTGTCGTTGTGGACGAAGCACTTTTCTGTGGCCTTTCGCTTCCCTTGTGAAAAACTTCTGGTGGGTCTGCAAGGCCCAAATCCTCAGGATGGCTCACATCAGATCTGTGAGAAGCGCCTGGACTCTTCGTGCTAGGCCGGACGTTTTGTCCATTAGACAACGGCTCACGGAATTTGCGAACAATTTTGATATGTCGCTCACGCCGAGCAGGAGCAGGAGCAGGAGCAGAGGCATGGTTGTAACGACTCGAGCTTCTCGAACGCTCTTTGGCATCTTTGCATCTGCGACAGGTACCCGGGATTGCATGGCAGCCAGGCAGCAGAGGATTGGCTGCGTGAAAACTTCGCGACCGGTGTTTACCTGCTCACTCCTGTCAGTCCCATGCAAGATCTCGAAAAGGGCGGCGAACAACACTTACCGCACTGGAAACAGAAATGCACTTTCGGATAGTATCCGTTAGTGTGAACCCCACAGGCTCGATGTTTCCGCTCAAGATCGTCGGACATACTTGAGACGTCGGATGTACAGTCTTCATCTGCAGCACAATAATTACTAACGCTGACGTTTTGAAAAAAGGGCTGTGGCGCTGGGTGTCGAAAGCTACTACCCGAAGCGGGACGCTCAGCACAGACGGCGAAAACGCCAGGTCCGTACATGTGTGCACCAAAGGTATTAGACGTTCGACAAGCGGAAGTGAATTCTCGGTTGCCCGTAGGCGGAGCGAACGGTCGAGCAAGCTCTACTGTCTGATCGGAAGCGTGCGAAAGACGACGCGGGCGTGTCGCTGTAGTGTGAGCTGAATCATGTGCGTTCAGATTGTCCGACGTGAGACTAGCTCGTCGACCTGATGTTTGATGCGTCGCATGGTGTCGAGCAGACTTGGGCGGAGCATGAGGTGAGGCGTACGGAAAGGGGCTGGTCCAAGGTAAGTTTCTGATGAGCATATAAATGGCCATTGATGAGACGTACTACCAAAAGGGAGGGGGTCCAAATGGCCCCGAGGGATAGGGATAGCCGTTTGGATTCATCGGAGGATGATCTGAGTGGAGTGTAATATAGGAAGCGAATTCAATAAAGCCAGGGCTTGCCAATGATGCATTCAAGCACCCTCAACGAAATCCACGAGACCAACTCTATCCGTAGTTAGAAGGATCAGAGTACTTGTTGCATCTTGACAAGTTGCTCAATACGTACATGTGTTTGCTTGGTCGACTGTTGAGGTCGCTGCGCACCGGTTGGTGACAGGCTCGCACAGCGGGTGGCCGCAGCAGGACTGAACGCCACGAATATCTCAACGCAGGTTAGAGAAATGAATGGTGCGTATTGCAGAGGACAAGGCGTTAATGAGAGCTAAACTTGGAAGAAGGAGGTAGAGGTAGCTGGTGATTTTTCGTCGGCCAATCCACAATGATAGGGTACCTCATGTCGTTCTTGCCAGAGAAGGAACGACCCAAGCCTGCAGAGTGATTCCATCAGTCAGTCAGGCTGAGCCAGACATCAATGTGAAAAGGTGAAACTCACTTGGCGTGCACAAGCTGCTGTCACAATCTTTGACTGAACCATGATGAGAGCACACTGCCTTTTATGGATCTTGTGAAGGTCCCAGCATCAGTCGTCAGCCTTGTGCTCACCGCGCAGCAAGTTTGCCTGAAATTGGTCTCAGGACTCTGGAACTACACGCCCAATATGGAAGCTATGTCCGAGGCATTTGACACGCAGTGAAATTGCTAATTGAACCTTGACCTTACTGAAACTTCATTCTTGCAGAGTCCGAACTACGCCGACTATCTAGTATACAGCTGTTTCACCAGCGCCTTGTTACTCTACTCTAAGCACACGCGGTCCCTTCTTTTTGGCGGATCGTCGTTTTTTCTGGCCCTTGTCAAAGGCCATAGCGCTGCCATGGTCACGGCCAAAGTTGTCGAGATCTTTGACCTTGTACAGACGGATGATCCAGTTCTCGCTGGTGAAGGCCTCCTCGACGTTTGTAAGCTGCGGCCCTTCGCTGGGCAGCCCAGATCCGCGCACCCTGTCCATGGCCTGCCCGGGGGGGAACATGGTGGCGTAGTTGTAGTAAGACATCTTGTACATCAAGCTGTTCTTCATGGCGGGTGTGGCCTCTTCGTCAACACGGTACTCACCGCGAGACGTGAAGAAGTCCCTTTCCTTGACTTCGTCTGGCCAGATTCCTTCAGCAATTCTGACCATCCACAGAAACTTGTTGATATCGTCGCCTGAATAGCCCAATAGACCGCCGAATACGACCAAAACGTAGTCAACCTCGTGCTGGCGCATGATAGGATAGCTGACCTCCTCCCTGGAGCTCATGGCTTTGCCAACGGTTGCAATGTGGGTGTTGTTCCATGTGTTGTTGTCTACCAGGGTGGGCCTGTCAGCCATGCCTCCAATCTGGTAGCCGTAGTCCCACCATGACATGATCTTGGCGTCTTCAGGAGTATTTTGTCGGAGCCAGTAGTAAGCTTCACGGTAGTCGTCAATAATGTGCTGAGAGCCATCAGGTAGCCGGCTTGCGAGCACCACAGAGGGCGAGGAGTATGCGTTTGATGTGACCCAGGTGCAGTGAAGGACAAATACTAAGAGGTATATAGTGATTGCGCCAACTGTTGTAATCTTTGAGACGTAAGAGTAGATGCCAACAAATGGCACCTTGGTAGAGCGGAGGCTGGCCGGAGTTGCAGACGTTGCCTTCTTAGTATCGCCGTTGGGCTGCGCATTCTCCAAGGGCGCATCGGCAAGCAGGAAAGCATCCAATATTTGGGAGAGGGCCATAGCGGCGGCCACGCACACGACAGGCGTCAATGTCAACATCAGACGGACCATGACGCCTGCGAAGTAGCTGGCCAGCACCGAATAGATGACAATGAATACCTGCTCATCCTTCAAATTGCGGAAACACATGTAAACGCCAGCTGGGAAGACCCAGATGAGGAGGTTCAGGTCGAAGAAGAAAGCTGGCCAAGCAGTGGGCTGGTGTTCGGAGACAGACGCGATGATGGGGATGTGGATCTTTGCGTAGCCAGTGTCCCACAAAGAGTAGAAGCGGCCAGACCAGGGTGCGATGACTCCGGACACAGTCAACAGCACGAGACCGCCGAAAGCGACTGCGAAGACCAGAAGAACCATAGCACGAAGAAGGTTTTGGAACTGCTTGCTGGGAAGCTGGACGCGGACAAACTCGGTGAAGGCAACGAGCTGAATGAGACCAAAGATTCCAAGAGCAGCCATGTGGTCACTGTTGCGGATAGGCAGAAATCCCACGAAAGGAATTTGCATGCTGGCCAGGGTTCCAAGCGCATACCATGTCGTGTATGAGATGTAGAGACGCGCACTAAATCGGCCCATGCAGATGAGAACAAAGGCGTGCAGCGGGAGCAAGTTGGTGATAAAGACGTAGCCGCCCCATGCCGATACCATGTATCCGTAGAAGAGAGCACAGAGAGCTCCCCACATGGCGGAGCCCTCCTTCAACGCCTTGATCCACAGAAAGAAGGTGAAGACCAGCAAGAAAATAGCAATAGCCTCATTATCGTAACTGCCAGCAACAGATCTCGAGATATAGCCTGGCGCGATGCCCATGAAGATGGCAGAGAGGAGTCCGGCAGAAGGTGAGCCCGATACTTCCTTGGTGAGAAGATATGTAGCAATGGACGTCAGGCCGGAGAAACCGGGTGCGAGGAGGACGCAAACATTGCGGATATCGACGGGTATCGTCAGAAGCCGGAGAATATGATAGATGACACCGCTCGTGACCATCAAACCAGGATATAATGTTCCACCTGTTACACGTCCAAGAGGATGCCATGTGCGGTCGTCGAACCAGTTCCAGAAGCTGTAAAAGCCATGCTCGACGAGGTGCTTAGTGGCACGAAAATTGAACCACGGATCGACTGCACGATGTACATGTTAGCCTTGCGCGAGCGACACGTTTAGCAGTTGCTTTGATCTTACACTCGTGGATGATCGATTCGAATCGAATGACACTGAACAGTCTCGAGGACACTGCGGCTGCCGCGATAGCGACAAGAATGAGGACACGTAGGAGACCACGTGTGTTTGCACCGCTCTGCCCTTTCAAAAAGGGATCTATCGATTCGAGCGCCATATTGAAGAAGCCAAAGGAGTGTGTAAGAAAATGGAGGACTTCTTGAGGCCATAGCAATCGAGAGGAGCTTACGACTACGTTTCAATGCTCGACGCTCTGGCGCTAGTCCCCAAAAGGTAAGGGCATTGCGGGACGCCGACCACAGGCATGCTGGGTATTCGACTTCGCGCCTTTGTGAGCATTGCTTCAAGGAATTCTCCTCTCAACCAAACAAAGTAATTGCCATGGCCACTACGAACAAACAGCAGTCGTTGGGCTCAGTCCTTGTCACCGGCGGTTGCGGCTTTCTGGGCTCACACATTGTCCGCCTGCTTCTAGAAGACTACTCCAAAGACCCAAACACCAGTATCACCGTACTCGATCTCCACACGAACCGAAACATTCTACCGGGTGCAGAATATGTATCTGGCGATCTGACGAGTTCTGCCAACGTTAAAGATGTCCTGGCCAAAATCAAGCCCAGCGTAGTCATTCACACTGCCTCCCCTGTCTTCTCGTCTGGTGGGCAGAAAACAAAAGATCTGATGTACAAAGTCAATGTTGAGGGAACGCGGACTTTGCTTGATGAAAGCAAGGCGGCTGGCGTCAAAGCTTTTATTTACACTTCCAGTGCAAGCGTGGTCAGCGACACAAGGACCGATCTGGTCAATGCAGACGAGAGGTGGAGTCTGATTCGCGGCAAGCTTCAGATGGAATACTACTCGGATACAAAGGCCGAGGCCGAAGAGCTAGCCCTTGCTGCAAATGCGCCAAACTCGAATTCACCTTTCCTCACGACTGCGCTGAGGCCGTCCGCAATGTTTGGAGAGCAGGACGTCCAAATGATTCCAAACATTCTCAATGTTCTGAAGACAAACCGAACAGGATTCCAATTGGGCGAGAACCAGAACCTTTTCGACTTCACATACGTGGGCAACGTAGCGCAGGCGCACGTGCTTGCTGCTAAGAGATTGACCGAGGAGTGGACACTGATGACAACGATCGGAAAAGCACCCGTCCGAGGAGAAGACGAGCCCAAGGTCGATGGCGAAGCCTTTATCATCACAAACACAACGCCAGTCTACTTCTGGGATTTTGCAAGATCAGTCTGGTGGAAGTATCATCAGCTTGATGCAGCGGCGTCGAGAAGTCAAGCCAGCAGCAATGACAAGCCTCTGTCAAAGCCTCCAGCAAAGCTAAGCGAGACGCGTATACTTGGGGATGGCCTAGCAATCTTCCTGGCCACCATCGCCAGCATCATCTTCACCGTGTTGCGTCTCGGCGAACCCAAGTTGACACCTGCGAAAGTACGGTACAGCTGCATGACAAGATATTTTAAAACGAATAAAGCAGAGCAGGCGCTGGGCTACTACCCCCGATGGGATCTGGACCAAGGTATTGAGCGGACAGTGAAATGGTTCTGGGAAAGAGACCAAGAGGCGCTGGTCAAAAAGGGTCAGTAGTGCAACAAGCACTCAGACTTGCGGTTTGGGAGCCTGTTGCTCGTGTAATATTACACAGTCTTGTCTATCACGAATTGTAATAAGCAGGCTTGAGAGATCAAGCGACGCATGCGGTCCATATTTGAGAGCAGCGAACGGCCGTTCAAGATGTATCCATGTGGTCGTCCTTTTTGTCACTGCTCTTCTTCACCTCACCATCTACTGCCGCACTGCTTCCTTCGCCGTCTGGTTTGCCTGCTGAGCTCTCTCCCTCCTGGCCCTCGGGTACACTCTCCAGATTCGACTTGCCCTCAGCCTTGCGCTTTTCTTCTTCCTCTCTCGCAACTCTTCGTTCCTCTTCCTCCATAGACATTCGGAGGGCAAGCGCCAGCTCTGGATCAATGTTTGGATCTACGCCGCCGTAGCCGTCGCCACCACCAGTGCCTCCCATGTTAGTATCACCGCCAGCATCGCCACTAGATGCACCGTCGCCCGCTAGGATAGGTGTGGCAACGATGCTGTCAGATAGAAGGTTCCCAGGAGGGATGATGGCCAGATGACTGCCGTCTGCCGAACCCTTGATGTTTTCATGGAATGACTCCACCTTCCTAATGGTGTCTGTGTCTCCCAAGTCTCCGAACGCCACAATGTCGACGGCAATTGTATTCTTCTTCATGCGTTTCGCCAACTTGATGCAAGTCTTCTCGTCTTCACTTAATGGGCTGCAGGTAAACACGATTACGCGCTGATGCTGTGACTTATTCTGTCGATGCTTCAAGGCCAAGCTCGCAACGTTGAGAGCAGTGGACAGATGTGAAGTGCCCTTTATCTTCGTTCGGTGTAGGCCGTCGATAATCTTGCCATGGTCAGTGGTGAGGGTAGTGAGGACTTCGGGCTGAGCGCCACCCATGGACATCAAGCCCACAGATGACTCTGGATTTGACTGTGTCTTTGCAGAGAATATCAGGTTAACAGCATCGCACTGTGCCTCGAACCGTGAGGGGACATAGTCGCCATTACGCGAGTGCTCGCTGTTGTCGACGCTGGGCGATTGTCAGTTGATATCCTTGGCTGGAGATCGCTGTGAGATACTTACATTATTATAGTGGCTTCTAGAACCATTGTGTGTATTGTGCTTGGATCGAAATCGGAAATGGGTGGAGAGTGTTGTTTGTGAGGACAGACAGTGTAGTGAGACTGTAAGCTCGAGCTGCTGCAACGAGCAGCCGCGAAGAGGCGGCGTCACTGATGGGTGCTAATTAGGGTTTGCAACCCTTAGTGTCTAGCCCGACGCACCCACGGCGGCTCGCAGGGTAGGCAGACATGATAGGTAATGTCTGACCCCTACAACCGCTCTGGGCAGCCATGGCAGCCCACGTCAACCTCACCCTAGGCAGTGGATTTCCGGGGAACTCAAGCAGGTGCGATGGGCGAAGCCCTCGATCTCAAGCCTTGAAGACCCCTGACCATCTCTTGAGTCAGGGTTCGAGCAAGGAAGAGAAGTGTGTCTCGTAGGTACCTGACCTGCTAGCTGTTCCGGGCAAGGGCTGCCGGTACCACGCTGTCCACTGAGTTGGCTTTGGCGGGGGCCAGTCAACCCGAAGAGACCACCACCATTTGTCCCATGTAAATCCATTGCGGCAGGATCTATCCCGTGTGCGCCAGCTGGTGCTTGCTCTTGATCTGACACCTGCTTCTGACTCGACATGGCCCCCAAATACGACATATTGCGAGCTAGAGAATGAAATTCTGACTTGCCTAGACGACGCGAAGAGGCTGGACGCGGCTGGACTAGACATCGTTTAAATACGAGCTCGACCGCGCTGACTTATAACTCCCACTCTCCGCTGAGCGAAGCGCCAAAGTCAGCTTTTGCGCTGGCTCAAATTGATCTTGCGCAGCATCAACATGTCGCTGCGCGTTGATGACGACCGGGCCGGGACTCGGTCGCGCTCACGGACCAGGGATCGATCAAGGAGTGACGTTGGCCGGTCCACCGTGAGCGATTCCAAGTCAAGCAAAAGTTCAAGAAAAGAGCGCGAAAGAGCACCCGAGGAAGACAAGAGGAGTTCTCGCATGCCAGGTGCATTTGATCTCATCGACGAGGAAGCATCATTGGCCTCGGCGCAATCGCGCATCAGCCAACCCTCGGATGCTAGTCGCAACTACCAAGTGCGGGAGCCCAAAGCCTCAACGGCGATGCCGGCAATGCCATCAATGGGGTTCGGAGGTCTTGATAGCGATGATGACCTTGCAGATGGTCTAGCCTATGGCGATGAGGCGTCCACGCGACCTGGGTCCAAACCAATCAGAACTCATATAGGACCAGGTGGCATTCCATATCCTGCTGAGCCAAACTTCATGCCCAGATTCCCAGACCAACGCGACGAGGACGACATGTATGCCAGCTTGCCCCAATTCAAGTACGCTCCTGCGCCCGAAAAGGTTCAATACAACACCAAGCCTATCGGCGCTAATGGGCTCCCGCTTCACTACAAGCCAGACCCTGCTTCGGCTCCGGTGACGCGAACCAGATCAGCATCGACAACTAACCCCTACAAGTATAAGAGTGAGCCTCGAGACGGCGGCAAGAGCGGTGACCTTGAACGAAACGGCAGCAAGTCCAATCGACTGTCCCTCTCGACCAACGAGCCCAGGTATGATGTTCGCGCCCCTTCGCCATCCGGCGCAGACAGGCGCACCGACAGGCTCTCGGTCAGCGGGAACAGACCCGATGTACTGAGCCTAGGCGCAGGCATCAAGCCGCCCGCTAGCCCACTTCTTGAAGCATATCATGGCACTTATCAGCAGGCCTCGCCAATGCCATCCCCAATGATGTTGCCTCAGGATTTGGATGACTTCCCCTCCCTATCTGATCTGGACATGAAAGAGGACAAGGGCAAATCAGGCAGGAAAAAGAAGCAGAAATCTGTCAAGCTGTACGATGCTGAAGGTGACGCAGAGACTCTTGCAAAGGCTCTCAATCACCATGAGGCCAGGCCAGGGCCTCTTATCGACGTCCTGCCAGAACTGACGCACGATCAACTGCTAGCGTTGCGCAAGGAATACAAGAAGCGAGTCAAGACATCCGGACGAGGGGTCAACATCACCAAGCAGATCAAAATGACGACGACTGGCAATTTTGGCAAGGCGGTATATGCAACATCGCTAGGCAAATGGGAATCGGAATCCTACTGGGCTAACTTCTGGTATCAGTCGGGATCCTCGAATCGAGAGCTACTGATCGAAGCGCTGATGGGACGTTCCAACGCTGATGTTCGGGAGATCAAAGACGGCTTCCGGGACAAGCGATATGACGATGATCTTTCGCGCTGCATGGAGCGAGAGCTCAAGCCCGACAAATTTCGCATGGCAGTGTTGCTTGCGCTGGAAGCAAGAAGACAGGAGGAGACGGATACGTACCCTGTCGAGTATCGAAACAAAGACGTCGACACCATGTTTAACGCTTTGAAGAGTCGCGACGGTGGGGAGAGCGCGATCTTGCAACTGGTAGTGCTTCGCAGCGACAGTCATCTGCGCGAGTGTTTGAAGACGTTTGAGAGAGTGCATCAACTGAACTTTGCGCGCGAGGCATTACGCAAGAGCAATAATCTAGTGGTGAGTCAATCCCTGGGCAGAAGACAAGTGACGCACGGGCAGCTAAGTGGAGACTACAGGGCGAAGTCATTGCACATATACTCAACGGCGTGATCAACCGTGTAGCACGAGATGCGCTGCTCCTCCACCACGCCATTGAAGACATAGCAGCGAAGGACCGCAAGGTAGCTTTCCGATATGAGCTTCTGATGTCGCGGCTGATTCGACTCCACTGGGACCGTCTTCACCTGGCGCGAGTCAGGGAGGAGTATCGGCGAAAGTACGATGTTGAGCTCGAGGACGACATTGAGGACACGACCAAGGGCGACTTCCGCGAGTTTCTAATTAGGCTGTGCGAGGCCTGAAGAGGTCGGCTTGCATCAGGCAATTTGCACTTCTGCCGGGACCTGCAAGACGAGGATCCGAGTCCCGCGCGGGCGGTGGTGATGCTCCCATCCCCGTCTGCGCGCTCAGGCAGCTGCACGAGCAGAAGAAAAGGTGTCGGGTAGCGCCGGCTCGTGCGCCAGCCGCCCCACAGTGGATATTCAATAGTGATCTCGGAGGAAATAGTCAGATGCCCAGCCACCAGACAGAGAACACACGGCAGGACGTTTGATGGCCGTGGCATGTGCGGCCGTTGAGCAGCGGGCAGTCTTCTCTCTTTGGCTGCAGCGTTGGGAGCCCCTCGGAGATCATGGGCGGTCGTTTGCGCGCGCTGGCGGCGGAGTGGACGGTGCAGGAGTTGAAGCTAGCAGCAGCCCAGGCACGCCAGGGTCGCGCCAACGCGGACGTACCTGCTGGCGAGCCGCCATCCCAGACCCGAAGCGGCGGGCCAGTGGTGCCAGCCTGGACTCCCGAGGGCTCAGGCGGGCGAGGGTGGAGACAGCGAGGAGGCTCACCCAACCTGGTCTTGGAAGCGGTAGAGGGCGGAGAATAGGGAGATCTTGTCGCATGCCAACCGTCTTACCCAATGCTTCTTGCTATAGATGGCCTGCTCCCGCCACGCAGGCACCATGCTTCTCTACAAGCACATCTCGCCGCGCCCTCACTCGATGCGCCTGTGATACGGCCAGCGAGAGAGCCATTGGCGGTGTTGTGTCTAGCGCCCGCGTAGCTGAGACGAACGTAACCTAGTCACCACGCAATAATCTAAAACCCCTGCGCCCTCCACTGCACGCAACCGCTGTGCTTCCTGCCGCCCTCGTCGCCGGCACTGTCAGCACTGTACAGTAGGCCATGCGCTTCTAGGCGCATCACACTCTTTACCTTCACCATCACGCTGCCCTCGCCGCCCCGTGCCGCAGACCCAAGTCACGCCTCCTCGGAACCCCATACAGCCACCGCATCCCCGCCTGTTGCATTCGGTCGCGCTCGAGCGCATCCTCGCATGGGCTCTGCAGCCTCATCTGAGTCTCCGGAGCAACGAAAGCAGCAGAACCAGCGCGAGCAACTCGATAAAGCGCTCGACAAGCCTGCGCGCAGCATGGCGATTCCCGCCTCCACCAGCAGGGCAGCCACCAGCGTGCCCCAGCCTGTGACGGCTCTGCCTAGCATGGCTCCCATTGTTTCGTCTTCTGCACCTCTCAAGAGTTCTCTCCCGCCCAATGCCGAGCACTCAAACCGCGTCTCGTCCGGCTCAGCCCAGTCGCCCTCCGATGCGCCCTCTCCGCGCGGACGGCGCAGCAGCTTCAGCTTTCTCCGACGCTCGAAATCAAAGTCAGACGACCCAAAACCCTCACAGCCAATCTCAATGAATGGCAGGCTCACACGCCGCAGAAAGTCGCTCAAGGGAGACTCACAGCCGCTGGTTGCACCCACTGCCCCACAGATCCCTGTCCCGACTGTCCTCCCTCCTTCCTCCTACGGCGAACGCGACTTCCCCTCAGCCACAGGTCGTGATTCTGCAACTGCTGCAGCCCGCGTGAATTCGTCCAACGGTGTTCCTTTCCCTCCTTCTTCCTACTCTACGCGTTACGATCCCAACGCTTTCTACAACAACAGGCACAAGATGGGTGACAATCAGAGCATCTCAACCCAGTCGCAGGCGCCTGTCTCGCCTACAGCCGCCGTGGATCCCTATGCGCGCACTGAGAGCATGACCAACCGAGGCCGCTACAGCTACGCCAGCTCCGTGACAAGTAACGTCAATAGCCCTCGCCGCGTGCGACGTCGCAAAGACCCTACTCCGTTCAAGTACGTCCGCCGTTTCTCTTCACACATGTCTCGATCGCCATCTACTCATCTTGGCACTCCCCTCCTTCTGATCCGAGTGCCGCATGTGCTGACTTTATCTTTCTGCAGTGTTCTCGTCGTCGGAAGCAAGAACTCGGGCAAAACATCCTTCATCGAATTCTTGACCAGCGCCCTCACTCGCCCGAAGCACCTGAACGTGACATCTGCAAGACCCAAGCCGGTGATCAACCGCGATGACACCAATCCGGCTTTCACTTCGCAGTATTTCGAGACCGACTTAGAGGGCGAGCGCATTGGCCTAACCTTGTACGATTCTAAGGGACTCGAGCGTCACGTTGTTGACTTGCAACTTCGAGAGATTTCCAATTTCATCGAGTCCAAATTCCAGGAGACATTCAGTGAAGAGCAAAAGGTTCTTCGCGCCACAGGAACAAAAGACACACACATCCACTGCGTGCTTCTCATTCTCGATCCTGCGCGCATCGCCACGAACATTGCAGTTTCCAAGCAAGCGCCCAATCCCCGTTTCGTTGCTAAGCAACGCATCATTGGCGGTCTCGATGAGCAGCTGGACATTGAATTGTTGCGGAAGCTTCAGGGCAAGACGACTGTCATTCCTGTCATCAGCAAGGCAGACACAATCACCACCGCTCACATGACCTTCCTCAAACGGACCATTTGGGATACCTTTAAGAAGCTCAAGTTTGATCCTTTGGAGGCTTTGGACCTGGACTCCGACCCGGACACCGACGAGGACGATAATGAAAATGCATCTGAGTATGGCTCGGCTTCTTCTGCTATTCTCGAATCGGACGTTCCAGACGCAGATGGCGACAGGACACCAACGGAAGCGAAGAATGTGGGACTTCCCGCCGACATCTCAAAGGCACCACAGCTTGACTCGGTCAGAGCGTCTGCCATGTCGGTCAATGTGGAGCTACCTTACCTTCCGATGAGTGTTATCAGCCCGGACATCTATGACCCTGGCACCGTGGGCCGTCGCTTTCCATGGGGCTTCGCGGATCCCTACGACGCCGAGCACTGCGACTTTGTCAAGCTCAAGGACAGCGTCTTCTCAGAGTGGCGGACCGAGTTGCGCTCTGCTGCGCGGGAACGGTGGTATGAGAATTGGCGCACCACGCGTCTCCGCAAGCGATCGGTGGGTGGCGCCGGTTATCAAGCTGTGTCTCCTAGCACTGCCTATGGAACTCCAACTCGAGCAACTAGCAGCCATGGAGCCCCTACTACTCCGGATGTCATGCCTCCGATGCCAAATCACAATCGTCAGCGCACCCTCAGCGCGTCCCAGATAGGCGTGGCTGTGACTAATGGCGAAGCGATCGTCCCTGGTCGCAGTCAAGTCGCCTAGGCAGGCCTTGCATGCCTCAGAAAAACCTCAGCACTGGTTCAAGTGTGGCTGCCAGGAGCATCCCATCGAAACGACGTTCATGAACAGCACAGACCGTACATTACCGTTCAAGGTCGGCCTAGTCAGCAACATGTTGGCGCAGTGGTCTATCCTTGACACATCTCCTTTCTTTGAATGTTGTATACCCCGTCACTGTCTTCCCTTTTACGAAGCCCACACAGCGATCTTGCACATTAAGCTTTCTTGGTTTGTTGAATGACGGGACACCGCTGGTCAGAGATCACGGTGAAAGCAACCAGACGCTGTCCTTTTCCTTTTCCTCTAATACAAAGCGGTCTTGTACATAGACTGGTTAACAAGGCACGCTGATTCACTCATCAATCTTACACATTTTTTTCTTCCCAAGAATTGTGCTAGCTTTTGCTCCTCAGAAGCTAAGTACTGTCTAGCGGTCGCAATGAACGAATAATAAATCCCTCGCAAGTGTTTTCAGGGGAGGTTTGGTCACTGCTAAGCAGGGAAGTCGGACGTGTTTGCACAGCTTTCGGCGTCAGTGATTCACCCTCTGCACGGTGGTCACAAGAGTATGGACTACAGCGTCGAAGCAGTAGCTACAAAGAGATACGCGGTGTATGCATCTGTAGGTCCATAGAGACTGCTCATCATGCAGCGCGCGACCATGCTGATAACATTCGTCTTCAAACTGCTGCGGCCAGACATGATCTCTGCCCTCCACGCTAGATACATAGCGCAGCAAGATTCATGCAACTTCCTATTCGGCTCAACAGGCCCACCATAACAGAGCCATATACATAGAACGCACCACTGTAATGATATTTTAATTTCGAATCCCCAGGCGAAACCGTATCCCGACAATCGCGCCTGAGCCCGCGTTCAATGCCCAGCATGCCGTCCTTCTGGTCGTCCTCGTCGTCGTCCTCCTCCGCCGCCGCAGAATCATCTGCCACCGCGTCTACAAGCACTACACCCCCACCCTCATCTTCACAGTCATCCTCTCCTACAGCTCCACCTCCAAGTGCGCTCTTCCCCCAGATTCTCTCCTCGCATCCTTCCGATCCACCGGCCGGTCCAGTTTCATCATGGCTGTCCCGCACATTCGGCACATCCCCTCCCTCTTCACAAGATGCATCACAAGCGCTGGAAGATGGTCAAGGAGCAGCGTATACCCCGCATACACCGTGGGATCTTCCGCATGGTCTGGGCACGCCGCGCGGGAATCAGCAGGCGTCGTACGCTGCGCGCGGCCTGGCGCTCTCGGTTATCATTACGCTTGTCACGAGGAGCCGCATGAGGCAGCGCGCGAGAATAGGACAGGCTAAGGCTGATGCTGCTGCAGCTGCAGCTCGATCTGCTGCGGGAAGTGCGAGGTTAGTTTCGCAGGCGGGGAGGAGAGGTGCTGCGACTGGGACAGCACCAGCAACAGCAACAGGTACGGCAACGGGTACGGCAACAGGAGCAGGAGCAGGAGCAGGAATGAAAGGCAGCGTGCCCGACGCGCAAGCAGCGAGTACATTGCTGGGTGCCGCGCGCACGTCGGAAACAAGACAAAACGCACTGCGCAAAGCATGGGCTCAAAGTCAGACCGGCAGCGAGCAAAGTCATGACGGGGGTATGAAGAAGTGGGCCGCCGAGCGGCGCAGGGAAGTCGATGCCGTTGAGCGCGCTGTAGAAGAGCAAGTCCGCGAGGAGCGCGTCGAGGGTGAAATTGTTTCTTCTCCTCCTGCTGCCGCGAGCTCTGGCTCGGTGGGTGCAAACGTCAATGCAAAGCTCAGCGCAAGCGCAAGCGCAGAGACAAAGTCTAAACCCACAGGCGACAAAGATGGGGATGTGCTCGTCGACTCATCGTACTTTCTCGCGGCGGAGGCGCTTGTCCTCGCTACGCTCAACGTCGCTGCATGGGGTCTTTTCTTTGTTGGCGCAGCAGCGTGGTATCTCAACATTAGCGAGGCCAAGGACTTGAAGGCGTATGTGAGGCGTGGTAAAGGGCTGGGGTTTCAAGAGGGGGAACTAGGCGAAGGCGATGAAGAGAAGATGGAGGAGTTCCTGGCGGATGTTCTCATGCAGGCTGAAGGCCGGATTCAGGAGGTTGTCAGGGAGGCGGAGAAGAAGGTTGGGCGCAAGGTTGATTTAAGGGAGGAGCTTGGCTTGAGTAAGAAGGAGGGTGAGAGTCTGGCTGAGTGAGTAGGAGTCAGTGTGAAGTGACATGGACGAGGTGGAGGAAAGAACGTCAGATACCCACTGTTGTAGATATAGAACCCTCCGCCCCGCTCAGAGGATTGTAATTTATATGTATAGTATCACGGTATAGCAACTCACGAAACAAGACCTCATGTACGACTTGACTAGGGGAGCTCGTCAAGCAACGGCCCTCAAAAGGTATTCAATTCATCGTCATCATCGTCGTCATTGCATATCCAGCGCCATCTCCAGCAGTTCGTCCAGGCCTGGCTGGCCTGTAACGTCGACAAAGACTTTCTTTGGAATTTCAAACTCGACTTCAGGCACCTTCTTCATCTCCTTCACCTCACCTGTACCCAGCTCAGCTTCTATCAGACTATTGTACGAGTGATCTAGAAAGTCTTCCAGATTATAATGAGCCTTGGTGAATTGCTCGCTTATGATCTTCGCCAGACTGGCCACGTTGGGGTGGAAATGTGTCTGTAGACTGACTAATTCCCATACACAGCTGTCTATCGCTCTCGTGGCCATTGGATCCTTCTCGTCGTCATCGAAAGGATCTTGGAATCCATGCTCTGCTATTGAGGCTTTCTCCGCTTCGGACCGTGGTACGCGATGCATGAGGAAGGTGGTGGCTGGATGTGCCTTGAACATGTTATAGATCCAGGGGATGACGGCAACGATACCGGCGGGAGGGGCATGTAACGCCCGTCGCGAAAGACGCTTTATGAAGCTCGCGACGAGATAGGCTGGTAAATGTGTCGAGCTCATAAAGGTGTTGAGGAGACGGAAGAAGCGGGAGCGGTGTTTGCTGTGTAGTACATCTGCATCAAGTAATGCGTATAGTTTTGTGTAGAAAGAGGGATAATCGAGGTTCTTCTCGGTGATGAGGTAGAACATTCCGCTCAGGGCGAGCAGCGAGGTCGCACCGCCGACGTTGAAAGCGTCCGTCAAGAAGTCCATGAGTCGCTCTGGATTCGGAAACCACGGAACCACTGTAAAGGTCATGCTGTTCAATATCGATTTGCGAGCATCCTTTGATAGTGTCGATTGGAGGATGCGAAGCCAGGTCTCCTGTGCGAGCTTCTTGTGAGAGGAGAGCTTGATCGACTCTCCAGCTTCTGCAGGTCGTGGCGCGAAGAATTTTGTGAGCTGTTTGGAGGCCGGGACTTCGAGCTTGGACATGATGTTGAGTACACCGGTACTGTAGAGGTCGTCGGAGTCTTCAGACGCGTCCCTGAGCAAGCCTGCAGCCGCCCGGAAGAAATGGTGCCGAATGTCGTCGTAAGGTTGGGCGTACTTTCCCACAAAAGCTGCAGCGACATCGCTTGACTCGCTGCCGCGTATGAAGGCTGGAACTAGAGCATCAAATGATGTTGACTGTCGCCAAACGGTTTCTTGCGGGCCCTTTGCGCCTACCACCTCTTGCTTCACAACCTGCAAGGCGAGTGTCACGGCTGTCGCGGAACGGTCGTCATCTTTTCCAGCTGAAATAATGTCTGACACCACCTCAAGGTATTCTTTCCTTCTCATGCACAACCATTTGAAGACCGTCACCTCATTGTCGTTGGCGTTCTTCGACTTCGCTAGGCATCCTTCTGATATGAGGCGGCAGAACACTCGGCATGTTGCGATCGTGGCCTCCAAAGATCGGTTAGGATCGCTTGCCTCTTCTCGAGAGATCTTGATCAATGCGGCAATATTATTGTAGTGCTTTTGCGATTCTTGTATTTGGGCCTCGAGCAGCGCTATCTCGTCTGCAGGTCTTATGCGTTTTCTCGGGCCAGCTTTGGTGGTTCCGTTGGAGGGCCGTTTTCTCTTCTTGAGAGTGTCATCTTGAGCGACTGCCACGGCCATGACTTGCAGAGACTCCGGACTTCTGACCATGGCTTCGAGACTCGTCGCGAACTTCGTAACTTTTTTCTTAGAGCGTGACGTCGGAATTTCTTACTCGCCGGAGCCGTGAAAAACGACCATGCCACATTGGGCATCGCGCCATTGAGGTCCTTGTTCCTCCGAAGCTCGTCGACAGACCTCGTCGACGTCCTCCTGTATCGCAAACGCATCTCCCCACTCTTCAAAATGGCTTCTCGTGTCGCAAGAAGCGCCCTCGGTACGAGAAAGACACCTGAGCAGCGACCAATGACCGTCAGCTAATCTCAGAATCCAGGCGCAGCCCTCCGTCCGGCTGTCCGTCCAGCCCTTCAGGCACGAGCTCTCCCAGCTATCACCGCTCGATTCCAGTCCAATGTTCCTCAGAAGGACCCCAAGTCTGCCGCGCAGGCCGTCGTCGACGCCGTCCCTGGTAATAGCCTCGTCTCGAAGACCGGTATTCTGGCCGGTGGTTTCGGTCTGAGTGCCTACGCTATCAGCAATGAGATTTACGTCCTCAACGAAGAAACCATTGTCATGTTCTCGCTTTTGACCGTCTTCTACGGTATCTACAAGTACTTGGGTCCCGCATACGCTGAGTGGGCCGACTCGTACGCCGACAAGGTCAAGGGCATCCTCAGCGGAGCCCGTCAAGAGCACAAGGACGCTGTTCAGAGCCGGATTGACAACCTGAAGAGCGTCGGCGAGGTCGTTGACACCACCAAGAGCCTGTTTGCCATCTCGAGGGTGCGTTGAAATGGGTCACAGATGCAGAGAAGATGAACTCAATAGACTAACGCATACATAGGAAACCGCTGAGCTTGAGGCCAAGGCCTACGAGCTCGAGCAGAAGACCGCTTTGGCGGCCGAGGCCAAGTCCGTACTGGAGTCATGGGTTCGCTACGAGAGCCAGCTCAAGCAGCGTCAACAGAAGGAGCTCGCCGAGAGCATCATCGCCAAGATCAACAAGGAGCTCGATGACCCCAAGGTGTTGAAGAAGATCTTGGACCAGGCCGTCGCTGATGTTGAGCGTACGCTGACCAATGTCCTCCCTGCAATATCACAAACTAATAAGCTTCCAGGAATCATCACTCAGGCCAAGTAAGCCACTTGGATTAGATGTGCACCTCCATGCCGATCATCGGAGGCCCAGCACAAGCTAGAACGAAGGAACGAAAAAAGGAAGAGAAAAAGTCCTGAGATGTAGTTCGCGAGACCATCTCACAAAGAGCAGCAGCTGTGACTGGCCTACCCCTTGTACAGCTGATGCACTCGCTGTGGCTAGACAAGAAACCATTTCCTTTGTTTAGAACAGCAGCATCCGGCACCTAGCCCGCAGCGCTGTGTACATTACCTCAATGCATTCTGACGTTCGACAAGTATTCTGGTGTTTGGTCATTTCATCTGCACCAGCGATCGTTGCTGATCATCATGCATTAAAGCTCACAGGTGTATGCCACATCCGCAGCCCCCCTGCCACTGGCTGTTACGACAAAGCTCTCTGATGTACAAGACTTCGTGTCAAAGTCTCGATGGCGGTACTGCAGTTACAGACCGTTCCACAAGCGACTGAGATATCTGCCTTGATACGAAGGCTAAAGTTTCTACGGTATCACCTGTCCCACTTGTGCGTAAACAAGGGCCTTGTCTCCAGCGAATGCGCCCATGTAAAGCAGACAGCGATGCTTCAGGCTCGAAGGAACAAAACAAGACCAAAGGAACGTTTCACAGCGTCGATTATTTTATGCACATTGTGTGTTTGTCGGCGCCGTGTGCTCTAATGTTTATCATTCTTCAGGTGCCGTGCATCCTACTCCTAGCATTCTGCTCATACAGTCCGCACTCATACACTCACTCAAGTCCGCAAGCTTAATTATACATAAACCTCGCGCTGCAGGCAGCTACTACTCAAGCGCATTACAAAACTATATACCAACTATCGACATGGCACCTCAACTACTCACCGCCATCACGCCCGTGGACCTGGCCACTGTCAAGCTTCCCGTCCAAACCTCGACTCATACTCCTGACCCTACTCCGTCTGTCACAAGCGTAGCATCATCTGTACCAGTCACAAGCGTCTCGTCATCCTCCATCAGCCTCAACGCTGCAGCCATATTGGCGGCGGCAATTGGCACCCCATCTGCCATGGTCGTCGACACCACTCCTTTGTCTTCTGCGGCAAGTGCCACGCCATCGTCCATAGTCGTCGACACCGCTTCTTCGTCTTCTGCCGCATCTGCCACCCCATTCGCCATGGTCGTCGACACCTCTCCTCCCCCTCTCTCCCTGAGCCAGCTTCTTCAGATTGTCCCAAACTCTGGCGACTGCAAGGACGCCGAATTCCCTGATGAATGCGTCATTGCTGACGACGCCCTACCCGCGATCAATGCTGCTTTTACCAACTATGGCATCACACATTCTTCTGTGCGTGCGGCGCTCATTGCCACGATGGCGTACGAGAGTAACTCGTTCAAGTACAACTTTGCTCACAAGCCTGATACCCCTGGTAAGGGAACCAAGGCCATGCTTGACCCCAAGTGGATCAAGCCTTATGCTGAGTACCTGAAGAAGGACACCAGTGGGAGCGATGCGGATGTTCTCGGCAGAGTCACCGATCTTCAGGACAGCTTTGGTGCTGCGGCGTGGTTCCTGACGCAGCACTGCGGTTTCGCCTTTAGACAGAGTCTCTGGGGTGGTGCGAATGACGGCTGGAACAAGTATGTTGACGACTGTCTCACAATTGACCCTGCTGAAAAGGAAGGGCGTTTGGCGTTCTACAACAGTGGGTTGACGGTACTTGGAACTAATTAAGTGACATCTCGAGCGTGTCTGCACATGTATGGGATGGCCGCATTGAATGCACATACGTTTGTAGCAGAGTAGCAGATACGGTACTTCGAGGCTCTTGCACACTTAATAAAGCTGAAACTTTCTATACAAGTGGTTTAATGTTGAACTTCACATTTCAAGCTTATTAGGCGGCGATGTCTAGTAAACATCAGGCCGTGTCCTCTCAGCTGCCTCACTTTTGGGGACGCTAGCCGCGGCCGACACCTGTACTACTGTACTATACTTTTGGCACCGACTTGGCTGCTAATGCGATGATGTCTTTTTCCATATGGTGCTTTATGGCTCTTATGAAGGCACGCTCAGATCCATGTGTTTCTTTGTCATTCTTGGTGCTACCCAGACCCAAGGTGTTTAATTGCCAAGTGATTGATAGTGTCATGGGTCCTTCTGTCAGACTGACTGCATTAAAGTTGATTGCTGCTCCCACATTGTCGGCCGGCTGGGAGAAGATCGACTGGAGTACCTTGACTCTCGGGTCTTGGTCAGCTTTGGACGCCGGAGGTTTAAAGGTCATGATGTTGCTCAGCTCATATGAGGTGTCCCTAGCCTTGACTGCTTTGTCTCTCATCCATTGTTCAAAGTTGCTCAGGTATCTCAGCAGGCCAATTGGCTGGTCATTGAGGGTGTTTGCCGCGGCAGCAATCTTGCCGGTGTTCACGCGCGCTGTGTCCCATAATGAAGTCTTGTTCTCTTCAGTCACGGGACCTTGTAGCTCACGCCTGAGTATAACCGTGCTAGCCATGACGCCCATGTCGGACTTGGGCATGTGAAGCAGAGCACGCAGGTCGATTGGTGTAGAACTGGTAAGATGAGTGCCTACTTGCCCACGCTTGCGAAGCTCAGTTGCGATCGCAGTCACGATAAGTTCGTGCAATACTCCTGTGAGCTTAGCCTCATTTGCTCGACAAGTGTGCAGGAAGCTTTGCAAGGTGTCGTGATCTATTGACAGGACTTCGACTGCTGTCTGTACAGCCTCATCGGCATTTACAAGTCTTGCGTCAGGACTGCCTGTCCAAACGCGGGCATTGGTCCCTTGTGTAGCTCTCCCAATGGTGAAGCTATGCAGCCAACCTACAATAGAGTCTGTATCCAGGACTGCGCGGATCAGGCACGGCCATGAGATTGGTAGGGGCTGAGGTGAGTCCACCGCTCGGGGTAGAGGCATTGGAGCGACACTTATGCTACGATATGCGCTCCAATCTCTGCTCCAATCTCTATTGTTACTGGGATCATTGAGAGCCTTGAGGAAGGTGTCAAAGAAGGCTAGACCAGAGATCCCGTCTCCATGTGAGTGCGAGAAGGCATATGCAAGAGCCCAGCGTTTGGCCTCGTGCGACAGACCGGCCGCAGGCTCCCATATGTCGTCGTGAATCGGTAGCGCGAAGAGCTTCCAGGGCGCAATAGCACTTGGTTCATCCTGGGTGGGGGCAGCATTGTGGACGTAGTGTGCCAATTTACTAATGACCACATCCGCTCCCGCTGCGCTGCTGCCTACTGTATCTGCCGCGGGGATACTGAGATCAGCGCAAGAAAGAAGCTGAAGATGCTTTTCGAGATCGACCACATCGGCGCGATTGAAGGAGGGGCGTTCTGACCGTTCCTCGGAGACTGTCGTGCTAAGAATGGGATGCTCTCGAACGGTCACCGCAAGTGCTGGCAGTAATTCATTGACACTGGATAACGCAGGCTCGAAATCACAGATTTGAGCGACTAGCAGTTTGTTGTAGTAACCAAGACGATATCGAATGATGCAGCGGCGTTCGTTGAGGCCTGTTCACTGTAAGTCTTCACCGCAGCAAGGTCGAGACGATCATGGCTGGTGCGTCAACTTGCCTGGATGTCGAAGCTTTGACGTAGGCACTGCTCCAAAAGCCATTGGGTTCTGATCGCTGCAATGCAATGCATTGCACAAGGCCCAGGCAGGAAGCACCTGCCCCAGTGGCATCCACGGCTGAACATTGAAGTGCCACATATATTCCACCTACACAACACAACACTGGTCGATGCCGCATGGGCATATCAATTTACTGGCATCTGTACAACCTTAACATGCAGCCTCACCATTGGCATGTCTGGGTTCGAACCATGGCTCCCCATCACACAAAAGCGAGTCAGTGTCTCCGATCCGTCGGAGGAACCATCCGTCACCAGCACATGGACGTAGAAAGCCAGCGTGCAAGAATCGCCAACCGACCTCGGTACATGGGAGCTTGGCCTTACAATGGCACTATCGCCGTGGCCAACTAGCCGCAAAGAGCCCAGATCACCAGGCTCCAATAACTACAAACCAACCTCACTTCCAGCTTGAGAACCATTCTCTATCTCCTGCAACAAAAATTCTGCCTAGAATCCCAGCAACATCCAGCAAAATGTCCGAATTCTTCAGCGCTGTTCTCAGTGGCAATGTCAACTACTCGATTGCTTCTCTGCCATTGACTTTGATTCTGGCTGCTCTGCCCCATTGGTACACCATTTACAAGGCTGAGGTCAACAAGGTCCAGGGCGGATGGTCCAACGAGAACCCTCGTGCCTTCAGCGCACGCTTGAACGCCAAGGCTGCCATGGGCAAGAAGTTGACCGATCTTGAGGAGCTGATCCTCAGAGGTCAAGCTGCGCAGCAGAACGGCTTCGAATGGTGGGGTGTCTGGGCTATCGCTGTTGTAAGTTTGAACCACACTTCCTCTCATGCCTGGCCATGGCAACTTCCATCTACAAGGGGCACAAAGGCTAATGAATATTACAGGTTTTGGGCTACTTGACCAAGGTCCCCCAGGAGCAGATGAACAGATATACTTTCATCCACGTTGGATTGAGAGTCCTCTTCAACTACCTTTACGTCTCCACCAGCAAGCGCTCCAAGTCTTACCTCCGCACTCTGGTCTTCCAGTTCACCTTGTTCCCTGCCGTCGCTGTCTTCTTCAAGGCTGCCACCACTCTGCAGTAAATTAGACAAGGCTGACGTTGGTCTGCTCGAATTATGCACTAGACAGTACCTGGAGCCTGTACTTCTTGAGCCTGCCAACCGATGAACTCGCAGGACTTGCCTCGACGAAGACGCGTTTGACCGAGAAATCACGCAGGCTGCCTGCAATGTACGATATAGAAAGCCCATCTACGATAGCCAAGGCTAGATACAGCGGATTCAAAATAGAGATAGAACAGTGAATGACCATTGTTACGCTCCGTTGAGTGGTCACTTATGCTTGCTTTGATGCGACTCTTGTTAGAGAGAGCATGCTCACCATTCGTGATGACCTGTTGCGCTTATACTACTGTGATGAGTCTCAACTTAGCACAGGGCAGTGATGGCCAAATCAGCCTAAAGGAACTTCAGGTAAAAAGCTCCACAGCATTGACGTTGACATCGCGATGCCGACATACCAAAGGATCATGATAGTCACGTGATACAGTGCTCAATACATTGTAGCGCAATCCCTCTCTCGTGCTGGAGATGGAAACGCGAGTCAGCCTTTCAATCTCTTAACATTTCACATGATACTCAGTAGTATGTTGCTAAAACGTCACGTGCATAGATCGCTGTCGCATCCCTGTCGCAGACCTGGCGACCCGGTTGACGTTTAGATCTTGCGGGGCAGTGCTGGGGTATTCCATGTATTATTCACAACAGTCGCATGCAGGATCCTCGCACCATTTCACAAGATCATTACTTTGTCACATCCATTAGACATGAGCAGCCTCAATGCCAGAGAGTACGGCTCCATTCAACATTGGTCAGAGTTCGGGCAGAGGGGAGAAGGGTCAAGTGGGCGTGTTACTGCGGACGACTGGGAAAAACATGCGTTCTCCAAGCCAGTCGTCTCAAAATGGAATCAGTCAATGCCATCGTCTGAGCTCCCGAAACTGCTGAACGGCATGAGGCCGAGAGCCATGGAAGACAAGTGGTTCATTTACGCCGATGGACCAGATGCCGGCGGTACCGCTGTATTACACATGTACCGAAGCTGGACCGGGTACAAAATGGCAGAGGTGCAAGTAGTCCTTGACTTGTACAGTGATGGGACAGTCGCAAATGATGTATTGTTTGCAGAGATTAAATGGGAGTCGGATCCTGAACGGAGATACGGTCAAACAGAAGAAGGCGCGAAGAAGACGGCCATTGAGGTCTGCAGATGGTGCTTGAATATTCAATTTGATGCGGGCGGAGGAAGTGGGAAGAAAAATTCGTAATCAGACTCCCCGCAGCCTGGGTCTCGGTAGATTCAGTATCTGGTAGACACAGATATTGGGTCATCTCTGGCCCCAGACAGGAGCAGGTTGCCGCTGACGCGCAAGGGCGTCGGTGGTGACCGCAGCTACAATGCTACAGCCAAAGAGGTATGCGTTGGCGCTCCCGAGGGACCGCAAGGCGGCGGCGACTCAAACTTTGCGCAGATGGTGAGTACGAGGGAAAGCGTGTAGACGAGCTCTCTTGGGAGATGCCAAGCATACGAGGACGTCAAAGGCGTGCACGATGCACTGACTTAGCAATGCCCATGACATGGTGCACAGTAGTGGAGGGCTGAGGCTCAAGTAGACTCGGGCGTTTGTTGGCCCTCCGAGGCTCCGGGCTGGCCGACCTGCGGCAACTTTGGGAGCTTGGGGGCGTCTCCGTAGCACTGCCGGTCCCGAGCATAAAGTTCGGAGACGCTTATGCAAATCCTGGCAACACAACTCTCACCAGATTCTGGTCTTCGTGCCGCATCGCATGACTCTTTGCAAGATTAGCCTCGAGGGACAGAGACCCCTGGCGGATCCGCGTTGCAGTACAGCAAACGACAAGGCTTAGTCTTGTCAGTCTGTCGAGCCGTCAGGCTAGTCGGCAGATCGATGCGAAAGCGAAGCAGTAGCGAGCCACGCGAGCGCCTCAGTGTACACAAAGGTACCAAGTACAACCAGCAGCTGTGCGTATTCACAGGACCATCGTCACCGCCCAAAGGATTTCACAAGCAGCAGCAAGACGCGCGAGCATGTGCTGCTGACAGACGGGCGGGTTGAGACAACGGGTTGGCCGCAGCCGTGACAGGTGGGAGTCATGTATGCATTCATAATTCAGCGCAGGCAGAAGTGTTTTCCCAATCTGCACCACGGACGTTTGGACGTAGAGGGAAAGGCGTCAAGGTGTCAAATGAACATTACAAGCGTGCACGGGCGTTCCCCCCAAGGGCGCCCGACGCAAAGTTCTAGAAGTTCCGTCTCCGGCTTGTTGTGTACATACATGTGACGTTGTGCACTGAACCGAGCAGCGCCTAAACTGAGTGGCAGTCAGCATTGCCACCTGGTGGAGTTCAGGGCGGTGGGCCTTCAAGCATGTTGCGAATTGCGGGTGCCAGGCAGCTGGTGGTGCCGTCTGCATGTGGTGGTGATGCATAGGCAGGTGTGAATGGTGCGTGCGCTCGCCGGGAAGCGATGAACGAAGGAACCAGACATCCGATGATTTATGAAAACTCACTACTACATCCTCCCAGCTCCGTCATGACATCGCCAAGCCCTCTGCGTGCTTGCGCGCTGCCTTTATTATCTCCTACGCATCCTCTTTGCCCATCGCGCTCTCTTGGCCATCTCCTAGCACTTCGTTGTTCGCCCATCATCCTCTGATATCACTCCCCTGCGTCATCATAGACCCTGCCCTCCCACACGCACCTCACTGACAACCCATACACTCCTCTCCACGGCTTCGGCCACAGGCTACTGCCACCATGAGTTTCATAGGCTCTACAAACCTCAACGCAAGCTATGACAAGACCGGCACCACCGCAGGCACAGGGCCCGGCATGCCCTTCACCCATCGCCCAAGCTACTACAAGGCTCAGGACGAGAACAGACCAGAGCGTGACGCCGCAGGGGAGAAGCTCGAGGAGACAGAGCCCAAGCTCGAGTCATCATCTGAAGACGAAGATCTGAAACGAGATCGCGAAGTCCTGAACCTGGCCCGGAAATATTCCACACATTCAATGGGTGACATGGGTAACCCCTTCGAGGCTGAGAAGGATTCCCAGCTAGATCCCTGGTCCCCCAACTTTAACTCGCGCGCCTGGACGAGGGCCTTGCTAAAGCTGGAGCAGGCTGACCAGGAACATTACAAGCCGAGAACCGCCGGTTTCGCTTTCCGCGACCTGCATGTCTTTGGCTACGGCAAGGACACTGACTACCAGAAGAGTGTTGGCAATGTCCTCCTCGAGGCCGTCGGCGCCGTCAGAGGCCTGCTAGGTCACAAGGGCCGCAAGATTGATATTCTGCAAGGCCTCGACGGTGTCGTGCACGATGGAGAGATGCTGGTCGTCCTGGGCCCTCCTGGCAGTGGTTGCTCGACCTTCTTGAAGACCGTTTCCGGCGAGACGCACGGCTTCTACATTGACGACAAGTCATACCTCAACTACCAGGGTATCTCACCCAAGCGCATGCACAAAGACTTCCGTGGTGAAGCAATTTACACCGCAGAGGTCGATGTCCACTTTCCCCAGCTTTCGGTTGGCGACACCCTGGGCTTTGCTGCAAAGGCACGTGCACCCCAGCATATTCCCGGTGGCATTAGTCGCGCAGACTATGCGCGCTTCGCTCGCGATGCTATCATGGCCCAGTTCGGTATTACCCACACTGTTAACACTCGCGTGGGTAATGACTTTGTACGTGGCGTCTCAGGAGGTGAGCGCAAGCGTGTGACCATCGCCGAGGCCGCCTTGTCCGGTGCTCCACTCCAGTGCTGGGACAACTCCACTCGTGGCCTGGATTCCGCCAACGCCATCGAGTTCTGTAAGACCCTCCGTACGAGCACTGAGCTGCGCGGCTCTACGGCCGCTGTTGCCATCTACCAGTCTCCTCAATCTGCATACGACATCTTCGACAAAGTCCTCGTCCTCTATGAAGGTCGCCAGATCTTCTTCGGCCGCGCAGATGCCGGCAAGAAGTTCTTCGAGAATCTTGGGTTCTGGTGCCCTGAGCGCCAAACCGATCCCGATTTCCTCACCTCCATGACCAGTCCCCAGGAACGTGTTGTGCGCGAGGGCTTTGAGGGCAAGGCTCCTCGCACTCCTGACGAATTTGCCGCTGCTTGGAAAGCTAGTCCCGAGTATGCTGCTCTGCAAAAGGAAATTGATCTGTATGACGAAAAGTACAAGATTGATGGCGAATGGCTCCAAAAGTTCCAGGAATCTCGCAAGAACCAGCAATCCAAAGCACAGCGCGTCAAGTCCCCTTACACCCTCTCCTACGCTGGCCAGGTCAAGCTGTGCTTGGAACGTGGCTTTCAGCGCCTAAAGGGAGACCCAAGCTTGACCTTTACTCAACTCTTTGGCAACTTCATCATGGCTCTCATCATTGGATCCGTCTTCTACAATCTCCAGCCCACAGCTAACTCCTTCTTCTCTCGGGGTGCGCTGCTCTTCTTCGCTGTTCTCTTGAACGCTTTCGGAGCTGCCCTCGAAATTCTGACCCTGTACGCGCAACGACCAATTGTGGAAAAGCAATCACGCTACGCCTTCTATCACCCGTCTGCAGAAGCTGTGGCATCCATGCTTACAGATATGCCTTACAAGATCATGAACGCCATTATCTTTAATCTGGCATTGTATTTCCTGTCGAACCTGCGAAGAGAGCCAGGCGCCTTCTTCTTCTATCTGCTCACCACCTTCACACTGACCTTGGTCATGTCCATGTTGTTCCGCTTCATCGCCTCCGTCTCTCGGACCTTGTCTCAAGCTCTGGCACCCACGGCAATTCTCATCCTGGCCATTGTCATCTACACTGGCTTTGCGATTCCTGTGCCCAACATGCGAGGCTGGGCTCGCTGGATCAACTACCTCGACCCTGTCGCGTACGGCTTTGAAAGTCTGATGATCAACGAGTTCGGCGGTCGTGAATTCAACTGTGACAACATGTTGATCCCTCAAGCTCCCCAGCCCGGCATTTACCAACTTCAGTACCAGACTTGTTCATCAGTTGGCTCCACTCCAGGCTCGAACGTCGTCCTTGGTACCGCCTTCATCGAATCATCCTACAACTACGACTTGGGCAACAAGTGGAGAAACTATGGTATCATGTGGGTGTTCCTCGTCGGTCTGTGTGCTATGTATCTTGTCGCGACCGAATTCGTTACTGCGAAGAAGTCCAAGGGCGAAGTTCTCCTGTTCCGACGTGGTCACCTTCCCGCACAGCTCACCAAGAAGAACGCAGTCGACGAGGAGAGCGGTGCTGTAGACCAGCGCTCGCATCAATTGGAGAAGTTGCACACCCAAGCATCCAAGATCATTGAGCGTCAGACTGCAATCTTCCACTGGCAAGACATTTGCTACGATATTAAGATCAAGGGCGAGCCTCGCCGCATTCTGGATCATGTTGATGGTTGGGTCAAGCCCGGAACTCTGACTGCCCTGATGGGCGTCAGTGGTGCTGGCAAGACCACGCTGCTCGATGTCCTCGCAACTAGAACCACAATGGGTGTTATCACTGGCGAGGCTCTAGTTGACGGACGGCAAAGAGACTCTTCCTTCCAACGCAAGACTGGATACGTGCAACAGCAAGATCTTCACCTCGAGACCACCACTGTCAGAGAAGCCTTGAATTTCAGTGCCCTCCTACGACAGCCGGCGCACGTCCCCAAGCAGGAGAAGCTGGACTATGTCAACGATGTCATTAAGCTCCTGGACATGCAAGAATACGCTGATGCTGTCGTTGGTGTCCCTGGTGAAGGTTTGAACGTTGAGCAGCGCAAGCGTCTCACCATTGGTGTTGAGCTTGCCGCAAAACCACAGCTGCTCCTCTTCCTTGATGAGCCTACCTCTGGACTGGACTCTCAGACTTCTTGGGCTATTCTGGATCTCCTTGAGAAACTCCAGAAGAACGGTCAGGCTATTCTGTGCACCATTCATCAGCCTAGTGCCATGTTGTTCCAACGCTTTGATCGCTTGCTCTTCCTCGCAAAAGGCGGCAAGACTGTCTACTTTGGTGAGGTCGGTAAGAACTCCGAGGTTCTCAGCAAGTACTTTGAGAAGAACGGCGCTCAGCCCTGTCCTCCTGATGCCAACCCTGCTGAGTGGATGCTTGAAGTCATTGGCGCCGCACCTGGATCGCACTCTGACATTGATTGGCCAGCTGTTTGGAACGACAGTCAGGAAAGGACTTCGGTACGCCAGCATCTTGCCGAGCTCAAGGAGAAACGTCCCCAAGAGACCCAGCCTGCTTCAACGGAGAACGACAAGGCCTCTTACCGCGAGTTTGCCGCGCCCTTCTGGTTCCAGCTCTGGGAGGTCCAAAAGCGTGTGTTCCAGCAATACTGGCGCACACCATCCTATATCTACTCCAAGTTTGCGCTGGTCATTTTCTCCGCCCTCTTCATTGGTTTCAGTTTCTTCAACGTCGGTACCTCACAGCAAGAACTGCAGAACCAGCTGTTTGCTGTTTTCATGTTGTTCACCATCTTTGGTCAATTGACACAGCAAATCATGCCCCACTTTGTCACGCAGCGCTCGCTGTACGAAGCCCGCGAGAGACCCAGCAAAGCGTACTCGTGGAAAGCATTCATGCTGAGCAACCTTTTTGTTGAGATTCCATGGAACACAGTCTGCGCCACCCTCTTCTTCTTCTGCTGGTACTACCCGATTGGTCTTGTGAAAAATGCCGAAGCAAGCGACGCTGTCCACGAGCGTGGTGTTCTGATGTGGCTCATTGTCCTGACCTTCTTCTGGTTCACCAGCACTTTTGCCCATATGATGGTTGCCGCAATGGCAGATGCAGAGACTGCCGGAAACATTGGTAACCTTTTGTTCTCCCTGTCTCTCATCTTCTGCGGTGTCCTCGCCGGACCCAATGTCTTCCCCCGATTCTGGATCTTCATGTACCGAGTGTCGCCATTCACGTACCTCGTACAAAGTATTCTGGCGACAGGTCTGCGTGGCAACACTGTGACTTGCGCCAGTAACGAGTACATCAACATTCTTCCTCCTCCAGGAAACACATGTGGGCAGTACCTGTCTGCTTTTGCCTCGGCCACTGGTGGAAACATCATCAATCCCAACGCCAGGTCGCCCGAGAACTGCTCCTACTGGTTAGTACCCTCTGCTTGGCATTGCACCCTTGCAAAACACCTTCTGACAATCTTCCAGTGCACTTTCAACGACAGATCAGTTCTTGCAGGCTGTCAACGTTGAGCCCACACAAATGTAAGCCTCACTCGTGCTCAGCATGGTTCATCATGATAGATTACTGACTCTTTCAAAAGGTGGCGCAATTTTGCCCTCATCTTCCCGTACATTGTTTTCAACATCGCCATGGCGACGTTCTTGTACTGGTTCTTCCGCGTGCCCAAGTCTACCGTTCACCGGAAGCGCAAGGAGCAAGTCGAGTAAGGAGAGGCGTTGGCTTTATTTTTGCAGGGTTGTTTGGATAGCGATACCTAGACCCTTTATGATGTGACGACTCCCCCCGAATTCTCGTGTTTGGATACCTACCTAACTGGCTGCGTACCTGCGAGCTTGTATACACTATGCAGTCTAATATATAGGGTGCTTTTACGGCCCCTTTTTACTTGTTGGTTGCATGCGACTGTTTTTTTTATTCTGTCTGATTTTGTCTGTTGTCATTCTAGCCTTGATCGAAAGGCTTGACTCGAGAATGGTGTGGTCCATTACATACTCTATTGTTCTGTACATTTACTCTACTCAAGTCTATTGGTGCATCACCAGCGTGCCAAGGTTAGGTACTATTTGGGTCATGTATCATTTCAATAGACGAAAAGTCCTAATCTTCTACCTACCAAGTCCAGCTTAGGTACCTACTACCTGGTGGTGTCTAGGTACTCAAGAACCCACCGCTGAGCTATCTGTACACGCGCCTCGCTCATTTCTACTCCTTTTCCCTTTTCCTTCTCCTTTTTCCCTTTCCAGATCTCATCTCCCATCTGCGTGGTCCTTTTCCCTCTGAAAAAACAAGGCATTCAACTAGACTTTACAGCGGCGTGCTCCCCGCCGGCAGCGTAATGTTAAACACGAGCAGCTGGCTATCGAGGTTGAACCCGCTGGCATCAGCATACGTAAAGGATCCATTGTTTAGGTGTCCATTTTGCGTTATGAAGTCGTCCTGTGCGGTCTGTTAGTTTTTCTTGCTCTTTTTTTTTTTTGGTGATGGTTTGAGTTGCAAGTTGGAATTTGCGTTGTGTTGCTTTGATTTGGGATTTTCGTTGCGTTGTTTGATTTGGAATAGGTAGGTAGGTAGGTAGGTGCCAACAGGCTGGACAGAGAAGTACAAAGGGGGAAGACAAGGGCTTGCTTACGTCGGACAGAGAGAAGAGAAAGTAGTTGCCGTCTGCACCCTTGTCGCCATCAATGGGCACGAGTGCGAGCGCTAGAGTAAGACAAGAACAGTCAGCTCGCAGTCCAGATGTGCTTCGTTACCACCTAGTCGATAGTAATGTGTACAAGACGAAGAAAAGGCCATTAGAAAACTTACACTCCCACTTTTCATTCAACAACGTCGAGTTATCCGTCCCGCCATTGTGCAGCCCAAACCGATTCAGCTGGCTGTTAACGTTGTAATCTGCACTTCACGTCAGCTATGCTCGTCACCGCCGAGAGGACCTTGTCGCCTTCCAAGTCTCACGACAAACTCACCGAGGAAAGAGCAGTATGTCGCCGGCGTGATACCCGACTTGAGCACGCCATCCGACGAAGCAATAGCCCCAGTGACACCATCATACTTGGCCCCAGCAACATTGGTAGCATTGCTGATGTCGAACACATCAGCATGCCGATACACAGACGTGCTCGTATCAGCCGCGCGCCCGGCCCCGGAGTCACGGCCCAGCACGAGGAACTGCGTAGGCGAAATGTAGTGAATCTCACTCTGGTCGGCGGTGCGGGTCTTGCCTGTCGAGGCGCGCACGTATGTGTTTAGCGGGACGACGTACTCGGCCTTGTACGTGGGCGTGCTGCTCGAGCAGACGTCGTAGTGCACGAGGCGGACGTAGCGCTCTGTCTTTGCCGCTGCGCCGCCTTCTTGTTGCGCTGCGCCTTGGAGGAGACTATAGAGTTGGCAGCCGTCGGGGCTTGCTGTTAGGCCCTCGAAGCCGTGGCTTGGGATACGTTAGTACAATGATGCCTATGCGTCGTGAAAGGTGGAAGTAAGGCAGGGCGAGATTCAAGCTTACTTGTTTACGCGGCCTGTGTCCGGGTTTGCAGGGTTGACATCGTTGGTCTGATTCGAGTATTCGTAAGGTGAATTCGCTGAAAAGGACTCGCTGCCGTTGCCTAGGTGCGTATCATGGTGAGCAGTCGTCCTGACATGGACTCAGTTGACAGCCGAGTAGCTTACGGTATGGTACAATGGCCTCGGGAGGACGGATGGCCGTGTTGACGACGCCGGTGGAACCAATCTTGTAAATGTATGGACCGTACTCGTCGCTGGTGAAGATGAGTCAGATGGTGGCCTTGGACATGAGATGGGGGAGGAAAGCACGCAAGCTGTGCTACGAAGTCGCTGCAACTCACCTGACCCAGAAGCCACCGTCACTAGTCAAGACAAGACCTTCAGAGTCAATGGGCACACGGGCACCTCCTGGGCCTGAGCCGCCGAAGCCATCGCCGGTGTATGTCGCCTGGCACAGAGGTAAGAATGCATCCGAGTGATTGCACGTCATGCTACACGCAGCACACGACACGCTATACTTACAACAGGCAGATCAGGGAATCCATCGATCTTCTTTGCGCCAGAGCCGTCGGCATCCAGTCCAGTAGTAGGCACACCTTGAGGATCGTAGAAGAGTACAGTATCCTCATACGTCAAGGCAACATTTGGTGCTGACGGGTTCGAGACGCTGGCATTCGGTGCAAGGGTCAGCTTGACGGAGAACTTGTGGACACGAGCCTGGAAGTTCAGAGTTCCTGCCGAAGCTTCTCGTTAGCGGTTCTGCTGCCCTTGGGGCGGATGCACGACTGCTATGCAAGGCAATGGAAAGCATACCCTGAGTGTTCCTGCATGAGGCTCATGTTAGTCTCGATCCCATATCGTCAAAGCGACTGAAACGTACCAGCCTCTGTCCGGCAGAGTGAACAGCTCGCCAGTGTACGAGCCGTCAGGGCACTTGGTCCAGCTGGATCTGTTGAATGCAATGGAGGACCCAATGCCGCCGATCGTATCGCCATACTTGTCTGTCTGCGAGCTGGTCAGTCCTCACTCGTTCGCGCTGGAAAATCACGTCAGACGACGCTTATCTAACATACACTGTTACCAGGAACAAAGCCATATCCAGCAAGCTGATTATAAGTATAGGTTTTGCCTCCACAGGTAGTAGAGTTGACAGCAGCTCCGACCAGGCCGGCGCCAAGATGAAGAGCCGCAGCAGCCGCAAGCTTGATCTTGAGATTGTATGGAGAATACATATCGCAGAGGGCAGAAGTTTTCAAGACAATAGTCTGCAGCAATCCTTCACTTACAGATCTGACATGCAGAAATAAGAGGCGCGATCGAGTATAAATCGGAATAAACAGGCCCAGAGAATGCAATACGAAGCTTGCAAGAGGCTTGGCTGTCGACGACATACTAGCAGGATGCAGAACGTGGTGTCTCTGGCTAGCGCTCAGAGGTTCAGAGCATCTCGAGGCCCATTCTGGGCTGCGACAGGCTGCCTCGTCCCAAGCGGCGCCCGCCGTCCAAGGCCCATGGCCGCCGCTTGCCGCCGTCTCTCGGGGCGGCTGCACCAAACGAGCCATGATCTCCACTCTTTGCGTCGTTGGAGCTTGCCGGATGCCGGGGTCGCCCTGCACGTGGGCCCTGTCAAGTCTTCACGCTGCGAGCGTCGAGGGCTAGATCTATAGAGACATCCAGCTAGCATGTCGTCAGTCGTCATTCATCTCACCAGACACGTTCAAGACAGCCGACGACCACTTTCCAAGCCAGCTAGACTTGTTCAGCTCTTCAAGACTCACGCTATCAATACAGTACATGTATGCCTGCAACGCCGTTGCCGCCAGTTTCGCCAGTTGCCCATCATGTCGCATGCGCTGTATATGCTTCCTTTTCTATCCTTCTTTGTGCGCATCAAATGCTCATTTTTAGCCTGCTCAGTGCTCCGAGACGTCAATCATGTTGAGCCCTGTTGAGGAGAAACGTTAGCTGACGCTCCTTCGCAAACTCCCCAAATCGAAGACTTACAGTTCATCACCATCATGGCCTTGACTAGATTGCCACGTAGATCGCAGTGACCACCGTCGTACATGTTTGCCTAAGAGCGCGTTAATACCGTTCACACGAGCCAATGTCACAGCATTCTACTCACCTGGACACTCATGTTGAAGGTACCAAGATGCTCAACGCCCCTCTTTGCGTCCTCGACCTTGACGCTCTCCTCGTAGATACTCAACGCCTTGTTTCCTTGACTGACGAGCCACTCGTCGGGCTTCTTGACACCTGCAGCGTTGGGTGTAACTACGAGTCGAGGCCACAGCGCGCCCTCTTGCGCAAGGTATGGCAGCTGCTGCGTCGTGGCATCCAGGAGCGTGTCGAGCCAGTTCAAGTGAGCTTGGAGGTCAAGATCGTTCCAGAGACCGTGGCCAAAGACGAACGCAATAGGTCTGTCTGGTTTGGTGTTGCCAATGTCGGCCTTGAAGCGGGCAATTTCGTCGTCGGGGATTGGGAAGCGCACAATGACCTCGACTGTGTCGTCTGTCAGTTTGGCACATTGTTTCATTCATTCGCTCGGGACTCACTCATGACGTTGACCTTGTTGGGGTCACATTTGAAGCTTGAGGGATCCTTGTCAACGACATCGGCCGTCTTGAAAATACCCTGAATAGAGCAAGCCTTGACGTTGAATTGGTAGTTGCAGAAGCAGTCTCGCCTGTGGGGAGGTAAACTTGTCAGCCAATCTTAGTCTGCGAATCTCATTCGGGCGCATTCTGACCTCTCATCAGGAGAAAAGTTCCAGTCGGTGACAGCGCCGTAACCCAAGTCCTTGCGCATCAACACGTTCAGACTGCCGATAATGTGTCGCATCATACTGTCGCCGACGATGATGACCTTGTGGAAACGGCTCATGATCTCGCAGACTTCTTCTGTGCTGAACCATCGCATATCGCAGCCTCGAGGCATGTACGGCGCGTCATGGCCAATGCGGCCTCCCCAAGACATGGCATTCAGCATGTCCTGTCTTGACTGACACAGCGGGCTGAAGGGGAGATGAAGGTCAAGCGACGAGATATTGCACGCATTGCGGTACTTGTAATCTTTGAACGTGTCGGCGCTGTCTGGTACACGGTAGTCGACATCCTCGGGGGGTTGGAAGGCGATGTGCGGGATCTTTGTCTGGTTGTTGCGAGCAGTGTCTGGGATCCACCATCGTGGCTTACCCGTCTGTTATTCGACGTCACGTCAGTTGGTTCTTGCTTCTTGCGATGGCTTTCCTTTCGGGGAGCGGCGGTCAGACTGACTCCTTGATGGCTGCCAAAGTTACCCATGGTGAAAACGAATAGCACAATCAGCACGATGCCAACTAGTATGTATGTAGCTCTCTTTCGCTTCTCCGGGGTGAGGCTGGGCCCCATCTTGGCAGGATAATAGTTGTCATTCTTCTTGTCATCATACAAGGGCGCCATGGCGAGAAAGGAGGGTGCAGAATGGAGAGAGTGATGGGCCAAGCGATGTGGTAGGGCAGACTGGACAGGACAGGACGGGCCAGATCATGCAGAATGAGAATCGCGGCCACAGATGCCGGGGAAGGGTCAACGAGTGAAAACGAGATGTGAAGAAAAGATATTGTTGTCGCGTGTGAGCGGAACAGGTAGTAGAGACGAGATCAGCTAAGCTGCTCCCTAAGGTACAAGAGGGCCGAGGAGGCGACCTGGGCACGCTGGGGAATAATTGGAGAGACTGGCTCCAGTCTCAATGGCATTTGGCTCTAGCCCGAATCAGGGTCTGCTATTGGGTATCCTGTGCATCCTCGACTTCCCCTGCGTCGTCAACCTTCAACATATGAGATATCCCCGAATTTTCCTGCTCTTCACCCACAAAGAATATTCAAGCCTTTCCCTCGCTCGCTCGCTGCTCTGCGCCGATCATACTTGTCGGGTGTCAGATGCGGCGACCAGCGTACACTAGGGGCAAACTTGTCCTCTGCCTCGTTCTCTGACTTGCCCTTCGAATGCATACCCAAACGGAATGCGAGTCGAGACGCCAACACCCTCTTGCGCACTTCCTCGTCCTCGAATGTCAATGCCGGCTTGCCATCAAACGGCATCTCCATCGTAGAGCTGGCGTCGCCCTCTATTATTGTTGACAACGGCCGCTCTGCACGCGCGTTTCTTGGTCCTCCCAACCCAATCGGTTTCCATGCAGATGGGGCGGTCCCCGCCCGCGCCATAGGCGGTCGTGGCGACGGTGGCAGTGGTCGTGCGAAGTTGCGGAACTGCTGCAGCTCCCGCGTGTTGTCACCCACGCTCTGAGATCTTCTCTTTGCGGCGAGCATCTGCTCCCGAGTAGGCGGCGCAGACACCTGCACATCCCTGGAGCCGATCATGGCCACCTCCCTCCTCGACCCTGCTGGAATCCTGAGACCAGTCGTTTTGGCTTGCGGACCAGGAGCTTCTTGTTCAGGGGCAGCTTTTTCGATGGTCTTCATAGCTTCCGCGATAGCATCTGTTCCGTCTAAGCTGCCGTCTTCTTCAAAACTACACATGTAATCAATGGCCGCATTCAACTCTTCCTCGCCATTCCTTGCGTTGGCAAGGATGTCGTCAAGCTGTGACAGTGACAGAGTGCGGGTGGCTGTGGTTTGGGTAGATGAGCGCCTCTCGAGCTCGGTCGTAGCCTCGGTGTAGTAGTCGTCTTCGTCTTCCCCTTGACCAACAAGCAAGAATGTCTCGGACTGCGTCGACTTGACACTGCGCGAGGGCGATGAAGTCTGCCGCCGTCTGCCAGCAGGGCGCCGTGGACCGCGCTCATTGGGGCACTCGTTCGGCCACGACGTCGACCGCTTGTGGGTCGGTCTGCGATGCGGCTGCGGTTGAAGGGCGTGTCGTTGCCTGGGGTCCGTCACATCTGCCTTGTCAAAAGCCTGAAGTCCCTCTTGTCTTTCAAGCGGCTCTGCTACGACAGCAGGTGACTCTTCAGCAAGACGTTGCTGGACCTCTTGGATGTCAATGACATCCTTCTCCCCTAAACCTCCTTGCTTGCTGACCGGAATGACAATTTCCTTAGGAAGCTCCTGAGTTACCAGAAAGCCAAGCACTTGCTGTGCCTTTGACGGGGCATTTCGCGGAGGATAGAGCTTGAAAAGGGATTCAAAGTCCCTGAACGCTGGCGGGTCACTGTCACGCTTGCTTATGAGCGAGACGTAATCGGAAAGCGGCAGCGCAGCTTCCTGTAGCAAGCGTCTTGCGGCGCTGGACACGGGATTGTCGTAGTGAACTCTGAACTTCTCATTAGGTACAGCAAATGGATACGCGTCCACAGCGAGTAGACGGTGTTCCAGTGCACTCTGAGGTGGTAACGTCAGTATATTCATGATAAAGTGGCCGTCTTCGATTAATGTCCAAACGACGTGTAAGGACGTCATTTTCGCGACCTTAATATATAACAGTTGCACTTACTACAACATGGCGAATACTGCTGTCTTATAGACCTGATCTACGCTGTGGACCCACACAGTCCACCTTTGACACCACAAGCTGTCGTTGGGTTGCCAACGCTCGGAAACCAGTCTAGATCTTGCCACAACCAAGCGATCTAGAGCACTCGCAATTTCTCACGAGCGTCTCTGATGCACTCACAGGATGCGCTCTCGTAAGGGTCAGGGGATTGCGGAGTGAATATTGCAGTAAGCCAGACGAGGTTGAGGCTGGATATCATGTAGTCACGAAAGAATCTAGTCACTCTGCAGGTGGCGAGGGCGCACGCAGCAGGCTTTTGACCCTGGCAGGAATGCGGCGGCGGCTCTTACTATTTGCATGTGGATCCTTTCGGCAGCGGCGAAGCTGGTCGTTGGGCGGCGAGAATAGAAGTGGGTCCAGGGCTGTCACTCCTGTCCAGTCCGTCGGTCAGATCTCGTTGATCGCTGCCGTTCCGATTCGTCTCCGCGGGTCCAAGTTGTGAGCTATTCGACGACTCTCTTCTTGGTCTGTCATGCAGATCTCAGGCGACGATGCATATCGTTCGTGGGATGCTTGCCAATTGCTCTTGGTGCTGCTCAGTGGTGGTGGCCAGATGCTCGTGCCCGCCACAAAGTCGAGACATGTCAAGGGCAATCCCGCGTGATGAACGCCCATGTCACACAGTGAGGCTATCGTTCGGTGCTGTGCTCGCGCCAACGCCGTCATCGTCGCAAGCGGCTGACTCTGTTATGGTGGACTGGGGTTCAGCGCATGTCAAGGTGAGTGGCACATCACTGTCAGCAACGAAAGCATCGCTTCCGGTGGTGTCGCCGGGTCCGGAATGTGCGAGGGCTGTGAGACTACAACGGAACTCCTCGCACTGCAGCTTGACACAGGCGACAAGGCCGGCAGCTTCGGGCTTGCTTGGGGGGGGGATAATTTTCAGATCCCTTGTAGGCTTTCATTTTGGGCAGATTCTAAACAGCGGAATCCGGTTGGAGTGACGTTGCGACGTGTGGAGGGAAGACAAATGTGCAGTTGTCGGATGGTCGGACTTGTTGCGGCAAACTGGAATTCTCACGTGACTGACCGGTGTATGAGTGTTGTCCCGCCACGCCCGCCTCCACATCCACCTCAGCGTTTCGTGCCGCAAGTAGTCCCCGCCATGAGTGCCTGACGTGCCTAGAAGTTTCCTTGTCTCTACGCCAGGGCGATGAAGGTCGCCACCACCACAGACGATCCTGAAATTGAGTTGACGGCTACAAAGAAGCGATAAGCTCGACTCCAAGAATTCTCAAAGATCTTTCTTCGGGTTCCTCGGTCAGTGGGGTCTAGTCTCGCACGTCGACACGCACCATGTCAACCTCACAGATTTACACAACACAAGACTCGCTGCCCGGCAATGCGCCTATAGACTCGCCGCCGCGTCCTCCTGTGTCGCCCATCACTCCAGTTGTGTCATTTGCCGAGTTGGCAGCCCAGCAACTGCCCCCGCCTGCACACCCCGCCTTGCATCCGCCCGCCGACAGTAACGATGGCCAAACAAAGGCAAAGCCCACACAACACAATGCCACAGCAACAGCGGCGCCCGTAATACCACGCGAACCGCCAAATATCGTGAAAAAGTCGGCTACGAGCGCATCGAAGCAGTTCGGCGCCTCTGTCTCTCAACAAAATCCACAAGCAGCCTCACAGATGCAAGCGCAGCAAAGCCAAACACAAAACACATCCACGTCCACAAAAGACGCGACGTTGAACGCGTCGCAGCAGAGCGCGTCGACAGACGATTCAAGGCCACGCTTTATGCCACCGCCAGAGCTCGTAGACGTCAATGAAGAGGACAATCCCGATGCCGCTGCCCTCCGATCCGCCCTAGCCATCCTGCAAATTCAGCGCGACAAGAACCGGAAGGATATAAAGACCTTGACAAAGTTGCGGGACGCTGCGCGGAGCGATCCCGATGCATTCATCGAGCAGACCTTGGCCGGCAACCTGTCGCAAACGAAAACATCCTCGGATCCGCTAGCGGCTACCCTTGAATCAGACTCTGACGCTGAATCAGAGGAGGGGGACTCGAATATGGACGACGCGAGCAGGTTGCCAAAGTTTCCTACACGGCAGAATATAGTGCGTTGCCCGCCCGTCAATTGGGCCAAATATCATGTGGTCGGCGAAGGCCTTGACCGCATGCATGAGGACCAGCGCCGAAGGCCCACCCTTGGTACGCCCAGTACTGGAGACTGGACAGGAAGAGACCACGTCATCGCCGCGCCTTATTCGCCATTGGAAGATAGAGCGGCGCTGTCTGCAATCGAGCATCCAATGGTCACGAGAAAGGGCGGCAAGCGGTTATGAGAAGATGATGTATGAATAATGCGACAATGAATCAAAGTGTCAAATGCCTCTTCAAATATGCTTATCTGGAGTCACTCTCCCCAGAAAGTTGGCTCTGAATTCTGCAAAGAGATACTCGATAGAGCGAAATGTGGTATCTTCAACGCCTGCGCTATGCCATCAAACCATTCCATCATGTCGGCACCACTCAACTCAATTCAACTACCAAACCTCATTTGAGCCTTGGCGTAACGAAACAGTGCCCGGAGAAAGAGCTGGTAGTCGGCACCCGCACTGTCTGGGGAGTGACTAGTTGCTGCAGTCAGTGAATGTCCCACGGACAACCTCGATAGTTGCACTTACAAGATCTCAGTGAGTCTGACCTGCCAGCATGGATAACCCCTCAGCTTGAGCTCAGTGCTATCACCGCGGCCGGCCATGATAACAAGCAGATCTGGCTCGCCGCAGCTGGCTGCAGTCATCTCCGCATCAATGAGCTCTTGGGTCACGTCGTGTGGCTGCAGGCGCCCAGCTTGTGCCATTTCTGCCAGTGTCTTTGTGAGGTCAACCAGCGTATCTCGACCGTCTGATTCGCTTAGCAACAAGACGTCCAGAGATGGCCTAGTCGGCAATGCGTGGCTTCCGTGACCATTCGTCGTCGGCTTGAATGCGGATAGATGCGGAGCACGCAGATGCACCTCAGGCTCAGTTCCAGGGCTGTAGTATGCGCCGAACGTCTCAAAGAGCTGCTCGTAAAGTTCTGGCAGAGCAGCTTTTAGTGCTCCTGTCCGTTCGTAGATGCTAAGCATTGGAATGCCGGCAGATGCGGTCCAAGCAGAGACCTCTGCCGCATCCGCAATGAGCTTTGTAAGCCTATCATCAGTCCCACCGTTGGAGGTAACGATGCGTGTGTCTAGTTCGAGGAGGATAGACAAGTGTTTTGGGAGTCGAGAGAGGCCGCGGACATCACGGGCAATGAGTTCGGGCGTGCGGTGGTGGTGATAGGCGACCGAGAGAGTCTGAGAGAGTGCTGCGTTGTACAAGTAGCGCAAGGTAATGTAGACGGTGAAGGTCAGGTGGATGAGGGTGAAGAGGAGCAGGTGGAAGAGGTACGCGATCGTCTCTTTGGGCTGTGACAGCGAGGTCATGAGGCGTTGTGACATGGGTGATGGATACGCCGAGACGACATGATTGAGGGAGTGCAAAGAGTGTTGTTGTGGAGCCTCTACAGTAGTCTTGTAAGGAATGTCTTTCGGGAGGTATGGTGAAATAAAGATCTCGCGTTCTCGAGCATTGGTTGGGATGTGCGTCGCACGAAGCGCCATTGGGACGGTGATGAATACCAAGATGCGGAATGTTCAGAACGAGCTGTTCCCATCAGCGCGAAGCAAAGTGTGAAAGAGGAATGAACGAGTGTGGGTGCCTGGCGGAGTCGAAGCAAGTAGGTAAATGTCCAGGTCGCAGCAGTGGCAGTGACGACGCTCGGCGCATGTGCGGCATGTTCCGCACCTGCCGGCCGGACGTTGTTGCACGTCGAACCCCAGGACCCTGTCGCGCCAGCCTGCAACTCATCCAGACAGGGCGCTCGTGCTTGAGGTCGATAGAGTCGCCGAGAACAACAAACTCAACCTTTGAAACAACCAATGCGCCTCACCGATCACCCATAGCCTCCTCACGCAATGAGTCGCATACCCGGCGATACCTCGTCCTACCTTACCACGACAACGACAACTTCAGCCACCCGATCCATCTACCCCAAAGGACCCAACTTCTCGCTCGACACCTTTGTTAGCAAAGATTTCCTGGTCAGAGACTTCGTCGAATCCCTCTCGGATTCCGTGCTTTCGCTTCGAAACTCCACCCCGAGCAACTTCCACGGCGGAGCTTTCGATCCAAAACCTCATATCCGATCTTTTGAACATGCTCTGACACGCCTGAGCCAGCTGAGCGATGAGAGAGAGACTCATGAAAACGAGTTGGCCGGTGCCGTTAGAAGGGCGGAAGCACAGCACAAGCAGCATTGCGCAACGCTGCAGAGGAAGTTGGATCAGGCCTTCGAGAGCTTCACTTCATTGGAGAGCAGATTAGACTCGAGTCTCGATCGCCACGCAGCTCTGGTCAAGGGTCGGCGCAACAAGCCACAAGAAGGTGCGGTCGCACTCGAAATTGGTGAGCGGCTGGAGGAGTTGGACCGCCAGAAGCGAAGAGCAGAAGACGCCAAATTTTTGATCATATGCTGGCAAGAAGTGTCTGAGCGAGGTGACCTGTCGCACTTGGAAGATATTCGCCGCATGGGAGGCAGTGAGGGCAAAGTCAAGTGTGCTCAAATCGCACGGCAACTACTTCGCATCAGCCATGGCCTGAACGAGGGCGCTACTGCAGCGAGCGCAGTCAACGGACTCAAGTTGACAAATGGGGATTCGACCGCAATTGGCCAAAACAGAAAGTCCAGAGCTGCGAATGAGGCGATTGAAAAATTTCTGGAGGGCCTGGAGACAGACCTATTAGATCAATTCGACACTTTTAAGAGGCAGCACAACGAGGATGGCATGAAGGACTGTGCAATCGCGCTCTACGACTTCGGCGAAGGGGCTAGCGTCATTGGACGCTTCGTCAATCAACACGACTTCTTCTTGGAGCGTATTCACATGGCTACGCAGCCATTGCCAGATGACTCGGAGCTCTGGGACAAGCTAGCCGACCCGGATTCTGATCACCCTGGGGTGGAATTGAGTTTACAGAACCTGGTCGATGAAGTCAAACTGGTTCTTCAGGAAGAGGCCTTTACCATTAAACAAGTCTTCCCATTCTATGAACAAGTTCTTGTCAAGTTCATACAGCGAATCTTCCAGCAATCCATACAACAGAGACTGGAAATTGTCCTGGAAAGGGCCAACTCAGTATCGTCACTGGCATTTCTGCGACAGCTCCAGGCGGCTCGAAACTACATTGGCTCCATGGTAGAGGATCTCAAAGCGCACGGCCTGACAGAGCACCCGGATGGTATATCACCTGTGTCTGCTGCTTGTCTAGATCAGCAATTGGAAGAACTATTCGTCCCTTACTTTGTTGGAAGCTCCTACATTGACAGGGAGCGCCGAAGCCTCGAAGAATTGTACAGATCGCTACTCTTCAAGTTCACACTCTATCATTCACGCCGTCGGAAAGCACCAACGTCCTACCTAGGAGCGCTGAGTCAGCGTGGCCGGGAGATGCTGCAGTCCGCTCGAGACTCCTATCTAGATCGTCTCAATTCGAGTGACATCCAAGCATCGCAGAAGGCTATGCTTATGACCATCTCCGGCATCAAAGACACAGAGGGTAGCCGGAAAGGTGCTGACGACATCGAAGCAACGGAAGAGGATGGCTCTCTGTCTCTCCCATCGTCGAAGAGAATGTACAAGTGGCTCGCCGAGGCTGTCGGCCGAGGTCTTGAGCTTTCAGGCAGCACTGACACTCCCAAGGACGTATCGCAGCTGCTTCGACTGCTACTCATCAACGTCGTCGACATCTACCTGGACACGGCGCTTGATGCCACCCTCGAGAACACTGTCGTGCAGGAGAATGCCAAAACGGAGCCAGACCTTGCGTTTGTACCAGGCATAGGTACAGCAATCAGCGTCTTGCAGCTCACTACCACCATCGCCAACTCGGTCATACTGCCCCTGGCTTCGTCTAATGTCACAGTACGTCGCGATATGGAGAAAGCCCTCAATCTTACAGTGTCCAGAATGGAGGACAAGATCAGCTCGATTCGAACGCGGACAATTGACGTTATCCTTTCATGGGCGACAAAATTACTCGCCAGACAGAATCGAACTGATTTTCGTCAGCGGGATGACCTAATGAATTTGGATCAACTGCAAACGCCGACCTGCAGCGCAATTTTTGCGTTCATGTGCCGAGCTAGAGACCTGTGCCTGAAGACGGTAGAGGGCAGAAACGCAGAGATTTTCTTCACCGAGCTTGCTGTTGGGTTCCGCACGCTGCTGCTTGAGCATTTCAAGAAATTCCAGATCAATCTGACGGGCGGTCTGATGGTTTCAAAGGACATTACCAAGTACATTGAGCTACTCCGAACATTCCCACTAGCGTCATCATTCCAACCGAGCCTGGAAATACTGGTTGAGGTCGGTAACATTTTCGTCATTGGGCCTGAGGCGCTCAAGGAGCGTCTGAGAGGAGGAGGAGCCCTTACAGGAGTTGACAAGGCCGACCTTCGTCCGTATATTCTGCGTCGAGACGATGCTGGATCGGTCGGGATCCAATCCGTTCTCAACGCTCTGTGAGAAGGATCATGCTTGCCCGACTGGACGATCTCAGGCGCAGCGGTCCAGAGCGCGAATGTTGGGATTCAGCATCACTTGGCAGATGTGTGAAGGCGACCAGGTCTTGCGAAAGTGTTCCGTGTAAGCCGAGGTCGCGCGTAGCCGGCTCTCTCGTTTTCGACTGTCTGGTTGCTCACTCTGAAATCTGGCGCACGGGCACAGGGCGACAGCGTGTGGGCATCCGGCGCTGTCACTGTTACGCGAGTCATCAACGAGCCGAGCCGAACCACGATCACCTGAACGGGCGAGCGACTGGCGGCGTCAGTAATGAGATGACGATGAGCAAACGCTCAGACAATCAGCGCGTTTTCGCAGAACCAATAGCAGGCTTGGAGACGGGTGCGAAGATGCAGATTGGCTGAGCCAAAATGTTTAGCCAAAAAGTTCTAATGGCTGCACGGACTGTTGGGTCTCCGACATGGCCCAGGTGCACGCGAGACGACTAGGATGCGCCCCAGGCTGACAGTCCGCCCTTGCTGGACTTGCACCTGAGGGTTGATGAAAGGGCACGCAAGGAGAGATTCCGAAGTTGATGACGGCGAGGTTCACATGATGGTGCCAAGACCCGGATGATAAGTCCCCTCTGGTGTAATTAGACGCCCTCGATAGCGATGAATGAAACACGGATGCGCGGGGATGTGTAGCAGTGCTATTGTGCAAGGCCTAGCTGCCTTTCGGTCAGTAGATTGTGGGTGAAGTAGTGCGTGTAGCGTCGGGTGAGGATCAAAGGTTCCTGCATTGCAGGCCCGGGAGGGATGCAGCCTGCGTGAAGCATCGGCCACTCCTTCGCCGACGTCGGCATTCCAGGCCGCCGAAGCCGCCGAGGCATTCTGAGTGGTTGTCCCTCTTCTCTGAAAAAGCTCCTCTCCTCTGCCTCTCTTCGATTGGCTGCTCGTCACCCAATCAAGGCCCTGCCACCCACCCAAGTCGACCTGCTCCTCCAGTCCACGCTGTCTGTTCAAGGGTAAGTCATCAAACAATCTCTCAGGCCTGTCAAAGCCCAATGCCCCCCTGGAGGACTCCCTCCCGACGACAAAGACGCGTGGCAATCCTCACTCAATGCCCGTCGCCTCTGCCCACTCAGCGCGTCGGCGACACACTGGCCTGCTGAGCGGGCATCAGCGCCTGCGCACTCGATGAGGATCGAATCCCGGCTCAGCATCACTGTTTGCAACTGCAAACCTTGATCGGGGTGCCTGCTGCGTCGTGCACGATCCGGAGTGCCGACCTCCACTTCACGATCGCCTTGCACCGCTCCAGAGCCCGTTGCTCCAGCTCGTCCGACTGCCCACCGCCCATTCGCAGCTTTGCGCGACTGTCAAACGTTACAGCTGCGCCGCGAGCGCCCGAGCGCGCACAACCTCACCAAGCTTCCTCCAGAGGACACTGGCATCTCCAGCCTCGAGGCTCTTTGCAGCGCATTGTGCGCCACCGCGGGCCAGAGGCCTCGGACAAAGGTGACGCAAAGCTCTGTCTGTCCGTCATCACGCATGGCCTCTCCAAAGCCAATATAGCGGCCTGACCGCATGACGAGCTCGACTGCGCTGTCTTGATCGCCTCGCGAGCTGACGGCTGCGCCCAAAAGACATGCGCTGTCGAGTCGCGCCAGGCTGAGCCCACTGCATCTGCGCATACGGCCGGCTTTTCCTCCTTCTAGAGACTCGCGCTGCGGTCGCAAGGTCGCGCTCGCATCCGGCCCGTCTCTGGCTGGTGCATTCGTCGGCTGTCCACGACCCCCCCCTTGTGCTCCTCTTTCCTTCAGACACCTCATGCCTCTTCCAACATTCTCTTGATGCTGACTCTCGTCGCTCACAGACCACCCGTAGCTCCTTGCCTATCTGGGCAGCAAGTCCGGCTTAGTGTCACATCTCGGCTACCGCATTGTCGATTCCTGCGCAATCCAAATTTACTCCAGCTACTCCACCAAAGGCGCACGGTTCCTCGCGACGCAGCTAGCTTCTGCTCCCACGCGGTGCTCCTGCAGCAAGACTTTGTTCAGCCCGCCATCCCGCACGACCCGCCGATCGCTTTCACCAGCCCTCGCCCGTCTCCATCCAGGCAGGCAGTGGCCTCTCTTCCTCGGCCCCAACGCCACGCGGGTGCTGTTACTTTCCTTGCCCACTCCACGCGCACTACTTGACCCCTACCGCTTCCGTTCCACCTTCGACAAGACTCACTTGCTGCGAAGCTCACTCATTGGTCATCCTAAACGCCCCGATTTCTACGGTCGGCGCCGGTCCGTTCCCTTTGCCTGCTGCTGTAAGTGCACGCCCTTTGCGTTTTTGCGACAGCTCCTCTTACCGCCCGCCGCCGTTTCTGCCTGCCGGTCCTGCCAACGCATCGACCCTCTCATATGCGACGGCTCCTGTAGCTCGTCCCCCCTTCTGCTCCACCGTCTCCCAATCATCGCGTACCATGTTGTTGCCCTAGCCGTCGCGTTTGCTAACTTACTCTGCTCCCCTACAGCGCTGGACTGCGTCATCTCTGCGTCGGTGATCGCTGCTTCACACGAGCGCGGACCCCTCTTGCCTTAGTGCTCGAAGCACACGCATTACTCCTCAGCTGCGCTTACGGCAGCGCACGCCAATTGTCGCGTTTCGCATTATTCCCATCAGCGCCCTCTTCACGAGACCAAGTCGACGGCCAACCTGTATTTGGCCTTCTCGGAACCTCAATCGTCGCTCGCATCGCCTTGAGCGAAATACCCTACACGCTAGGAGAAAAGGCGCATCACGCATTACCATCGGACATCTTGCAGCGTACAGCGACTGCGCTGTGCCGTCGCGACAAATTCTTCGATCGCAGTCTCGAGTTCCTCATCCCTTCACGTTCAAAGCGCCGTTGTTCCACTGTCGAGTGCATCTGTAGTGGAACCTCGGAAGCGCAACATACCGTAGCAGAAGATCATCGAAATACCACAACAGTTACATGTTCAAGAACGCCATGGAGTACCCACAATACCCACGTCCTTCGACGCAACATGCGCAATCGCATATGCCCGGTGGGTATTCAACCTCCCCGCAGAGCGCTGGTCCAGGCTCGTCGATAACTTCGCCGCGACAACAGCAATCCGCCGGTCCACAAGCTTCACCCGTCCTCCCTTCACAGAGCCAGCAGTATGCGCCTCAAGGTCAGTCTGGATACCCTGCACATCCGTCGATGGGGTACCCAGGCCAACAGGGCTATGGGGGCATGCCACCACCAATGCCGCCTAATCAATACGGCATATCAACCACACAAGCTGCAGCGATGGCGACTGCAGCAGCGACTGGTCAGGCGTACTATCCAATGACTGGACAAGAATACTCAAGCTCGCCTCGCACTCAAGTAAAGGCGGAACAGCGAGCTAACTCAGTCACGTCGCCGCGTCAAGGACACATGGGAGGCGTGTCGCAACCGATATCACAATCGATGCCAGCCAGTATGGCGCCTCAGCAACGACACATGAACCACGTCGTCAGCAGTAGCCCTGGTGTCATGCACCAGTCAATGCTCAATCACAGCCGGAATCCATCTGTTCCGCCAGCGCAAGCGCAGCAGCCTTCGCCGGAAGCTGTGCCTGCAAACACGGCAGAGGAGTCGCCCCTGTACGTGAATGCAAAACAGTTTCACCGGATCTTGAAGCGTCGAGTAGCGCGACAGAAGCTGGAAGAGCAATTGCGACTGACGTCCAAAACGCGGAAGCCATATCTTCATGAGTCTCGACACAATCACGCGATGCGTAGACCCCGAGGACCTGGCGGAAGGTTTCTTACAGCGGACGAGGTGGCGGCTTTGGAGCGGGGAGGCAAGGATGGTGGGGATGGAATGGTTGTGAACGGAGCGAGCTCGCTGGGTGGAAGCGGATCGAAGAGAAAGGCGGACGACGACGGAATGTCAAATTCCAAGAAGAGCCGTCGCAATGGGGTCAGTGAGAGCCCGGACAATGAGGAAGAGGAAGAGGAAGGCGGGGACGAAGAAGACGACGGCTGAAGACATGTCTTGCCGCGTGTGAGAGTGCCACCGACGGCGTTTTGGGAGGATAGGTAAGCGGTTGCGGTACGCTTGGTGTATGAAGGCGTGGAGCTGTGATGCTGTTGCGAAATTCATTCCGTTTGTTGACAGGCGATTGTGCAGAAGTTCTGGGCAGGAAGGGAGGGTACACGGCACATTGGGAATCTAGGAGGGTGGGTTGTTTGCTTCCAAGTTGCTTGACGATGTTATGATCTGATACCACCACTACTACTACTTACTACCACTACTGCTCCCAACCACTAGCAGCAGCACTTTTCGCGCAGAAAGATATCCGCACGGGCCAGGTGTGAGGGACATGAATGGAAGACTTTGGCTGTTGTTTCTCCACGCGCAAGCATGTTTTCCCCGGCCGATGCTGGTGCGGTCTAGACTGATTGAGGCTCTGCCTTTGGCGGCTGGTTGCGCACGTCAAGTTCGAAAGCTAATGGGATGGGTGGGGCGACGGGCCCGGTGGATGCAGGTGCAGGCGTGGATTGGAGTTGGCACGGTTCGGGCTGCGGGAAGATCCTGTGTCTAGTGAATTGGCTCTGGATAGCCTTGCGCGCCGATGCAATGCCAGCCGACGTCCAGCCCAGAACGACGCAGATGGATGTACCTGCTGCAGCACTGGACTGGATCATGTTCTGGGAGGTGCGAGGGGAGTGGAGAGCGGCGGGGGCGCGCTCAGGTCTCAGCCAGCCTCAGGGCGCTTCTTCCAACAGGCGTGTGAAGGGAGGGCGCTTCCAGCAGCCAGCATCCTAGTGAGCCCTAGGCCGGTAGGCAGCATGGCCGGCACGGTAGGTGGGCAGGAATGTGTGTAGAGGCAGGTGGGCAAAAACACATCACCGGCGAGGATACGTCTCCTCTGGGCTCTCTCTCCATGGAGTCTCTGACTCTCTCAGTCGCTCCTTCCCTCTCTCTCTCTCCCGCACCTCATCCCACCATGTCTGCGCAGCCGGTCACCGTCGTGCATACCAGCCAGGCTCCGGTGCTGATTGCTCGCCAGCGCTAAGTTGCCTAGGGGAAGATTGACGGTCGGACCGGTCCTCGAGGGCTGATCCCGCCAGTGGCCGCCCTTGTTCACCAGGTCACGACCCCATATCGCACCTCTTCAGCCAGCTCGATCCACAGTCAATCCAAACTCCCATTGACTGCCTCCTCGTCCCCCCCCCGCGCTCGCCTCTCTCGCCCAGTCCTCCCCTTGATTGGTGCAGCCCCGTGCGAGGGTCCGGACATCGATCACTACCTGTGCACTGTGACCACCACAATCTACTGGTGCCCAATGGACCTGGGTGCAACTTCCAGATAACCTCAGCCCCCCTGGCTCCTTGCCTGCTCAGCAACAGCTCGTCAGATGTTCTCGAAATTCTCCGTCCGTTCGCCCACTGAGAACTCCGCTTCGGCAAAACCTCTGCACATTCCATCCTCCTCCCCATCCTCCTCCTCCTCAGCAGCAGCAGCACCGGCAGCGGCGGCAGCAGCAGCAGCGGCTTCGCACCCCCAACCCCGGCCAACCCAGCCGAGGCCTGTGCCCACTGCTGCCGTTCCTTCCTCGCCCGTCCCCAAAATACGTCCAGGCCAGACTCAGGCTTGTGAGGAATGCCGACGACGCAAGTCGCGATGCGACCAAGGCCGTCCCAGTTGCGGCAGGTGTAGGGCGACCGGCAAGGCCGACCGCTGCTACTATGTTCCTCAGAAGCCTCGCATCGTACCCTCGCAGCGAGCCATCAATGATCTCGCTTCCACCCTGCAGCAGGCCAGGTCCATCATCGACAAGCTCTTCCCAGCAGAAGCCATGACTCAATTCCTGTCGACGTCAGACCTGCCTGGAGAGGCCCCTGCAACTGCTCCCTCTGACGACGACCAAAGGCCTGCTGTCACGGGGCTTGAGGACCGTGCGTCTCTGGTCTTTCTCGGTACCCTTTCGCGAGACAAGCTGTTGGAGCTTGCAAACGCCGTCGACCCCGGCACCTCTCACGACGGCCGCTCTCTCGCCGCTCTCCGGAAAGCCCCTGCCCTGCCATCAGACCACAACCGTGCTCTAGCCACCTTGCGCGCACACGAAGATGGCGTCGAGTTCGACGAGGGTGATCCGGACTATGAGACTGACGATATCAATGCCCTGAGCCTGACAGCCAACAAGAGCACCTCCTACGTCGGCTCCTCCAGTGTTTCCGCTGCCCTGCGTGTCATTGCCGCCTTGTGCCCAAACGTCGTTCAAAGGGACCGTCTCCGCGCAGACAGCAGTAATTCCATTGCCTCGAGCAAGTCTGCCGACAATTCCTCCGTTGCAGATGTCTTCATTCCCACGCACAAAGAACAGGCTTTCATCAACGCTTATTTTGAACATGTGCATCCAGTCGTGCCCATGCTCAACGAAGGCCGGTTTCGGCACGATTACAACACAGGGCTTAAGAGCAATTCATCCTGGCTGGGTCTTCTCAACATGGTCTTGTGCATGGGGTCAATCGCTGGGCAAACTGCCCAGCATACGGATCACATGGTATACTACCAGCGAGCCCGCCGATACTTGACCTACGACTCTTTTGGGAGCGGCAGAATTGAGACTGTTCAGGCGCTCGCCCTTTTGGGTGGCTGGTACCTCCATTACTGGTTTGCAAGCCTGACTTCCGGCCCTCAATCCCTGCTGAAACTAACGCGACGTGTCCTAGCAATCAGCCAAATATGGCAATCACGATCATGGGAACCGCTATCCGCATGGCATACGCTCTTGGCCTACATTGCCCTGCGCCACCTGACTCGGAAGCTGCTAGGAAACGCATCGATCCAGACTATGAAACGAAGGTGAAGACCTGGTGGTGCGTCGTCTGCCTGGACATCTGGGGGTGCACGACTACGGGTCGACCTTCAATGCCAGACTACTTTGGTCCTGCCGTCTCTACACCGCGTCCTCAGTATCCGGCTCCTTCAACACTGCTTAACAAAGACTGGAGTGCGCCGCTGTCAAAGGCAGAATTCGATCAGGTTGAGTTGATACAACTTACAGCAGAACTCAATTTTTGCGAGATTTCTGCCAAGATACAGGATCGTTTGGCTATTGCCCCGTCGCTGTCAACTACTGAGATGGAGGCATTTGACTCGGAGCTGGAGCTGGCTTTTATGCAGATGCCGCCCATCCTCAGAGCGCCAAACCCATGTCCGTCCCTAATGGAGGCTCCACGTGCAATCCTCAAGTGGCGATACCAGAACGCGCGCTATCTTTTGCGAAGACCGGTCCTGCTCGCGGCTGCCATTGAGAAACGCGCCACGCTCTCAGAGTCCGATCGACGCTCAATTCGTACGTGCCGTGATCTGGCTGCGCAGACAATAATGGACATCTCGAGAGAGTGGAAAAGCAATCATTTCCTCGGTTGGCACGTACGTAGTGTCAAGCCCGTTATCTATAAAGCTTGTGATATTGACTCACTTGTAGGCCGCCTGGAATCTATTTCAAGCAACATTTGTGCCCCTGGTGAGCCTGTACTACCAGTACGACAGCGCCGAGTGCGACGAATGGCGACAGCAGGTGCAACTCGCATGCGACCTGTACTACTCGCTCGAGAAGTGGTCTCGGGCTGCACCTAGAACCCGTCAAGTGCTGTCAGAACTTTTGGATAGCTCTCACTGGACCAGCAACATCGCTGCCGCCCGGAGCAACAACTACATGATGGACAACTGGGACGCCTTTCGATCTCAGCACACTTGGGCCGAGAATCTCCTAGGCAATATGGGTGAGTCTAGTCAGCTTTTGAGCTTTGGCACTTCGCAGCGAAGGCTGGGCGAGGGGGGTTGAGACAAACTGATACTGAGCAAAGACTTCGCTTGATTTTGCTTCTGAGCATCAGCCTCGCTTGCTTGCACTTCAAACCCGTCCTCCAAATGTGCTGCAACGACCACGTCGTTGCTGCATGAGCAAGTTTCGATGCTAGAGGAGGGGGCCAATGACTGATCGAGCCTCCTCTGCCTAGAGCCGTCTCATCAATGACGGCGCGGTTATTGCACCCCGAACGCGACACAGGCATGCCTGTGTGGCAAGACATCCACTTTTGTTCTCGCGCTGTCGCTCATAGGCAGCCTTGTGGTGTCGCCTCGCTCTCGTGGGTTCTTGCTGCAGGAGTCGGCGCGCTGGTGGGGTCTGGAGCGCAAAGAGATGCGCTACGCGCGAGCCAGTCTTGCGTTTGGACGTGACCCTACTGCGACTTCCGCCGGGTAAGAAGCGCATGGAATTAGCGAAGTTGCATTGTCTGACGCCAAGGGCCGGATGCCAATACCAGAGAGACAGCAAAAGATGACTTGCGCCAAAGATAGAGTCACATCATCGTGGTGCACCCTGCCGCGTGACCAGCGTCGGTGAAGCGTCCACACTACGCAGAGGCGTGGCTCTTTCTCATGCATGAGCTAAGCTCCTAGGCGATGTAGACGCGACGAGCCACCCGACATGCGAGCGGTCTGATCAACCTCGCTTAGGCAGCCCGGGGAAATGGCATCGGACGGATCAATAATCGCCATCGAGACATCGAGCAGCCATGCGGCGTGGTGCCAAAAAGTGCAAGCAGCGATCAACGATCGCTATACATGCGTGTACAATAGTGAGACATGGGCTGCGGAGCGTCACATTACCCGCAAAGGCAAACTTGCGGATGCCCACAGCACTGGGAGTCATCCGCCGTGCCTTACCACAATTGCCTCTGCTCAGGTGGCACTTGGGCCTGAGATCGCCCCGTGCGGATGCTCAGGGAGCCTGCTGCCCTGCAGTGCCTGCGCAATGCCGCTACTTTGGCCCCACGCCAGCCACAAATCCATCCACTCGTCCATCCGGAAGCTCTCACAACGCAGAGAATGCCATGCAATATCCACAGCCGCCGGCTGCAATGGGGATCGCCCGTCTGTCTCTGCAAGGAAGGTCGTACCCCCACACACACACAACGACGTGTACCTTGAAACCGACCCCCGCCTAGCCTGCCCATACTTGCGCATGTTGCGAGGTGGCGACCAGCACTGCTGGTGATGCCCAAGTGCTGAGGACCCCGTACTTCTCTCAGGCACGTCAAGGACGCATGGCCGGGCAATTATACTCCGGAGCGCTTGCCGCGCGATGGATTTGCCGTGCCGGCAGGCTTGTGGGAGTCGATCTAGTCCCCATGACCCGGATGTTGCAGCTTCGAGTCAGCACGTTTGCCTTATATGTGCCTGCCAGTCTTGTGTCAAGCCCATTGAGTTTGCGCTTCCTCAAGGCCACCGTACTCGGGTCGCTTCCGAGAGTGACCATCCGCATTTGATGCGTATTAAACAGCAGACGTTTGGCGCACTCGAACACAGCGTCCTGAACCTGGTCAAGTCAAGTGATACTCAAGCCTACTTGGAGGTCTCTCGAGACATCGCCGCAAAGAAGAGCATCGAGCCATCCATTACCTCCCGCTATTCATATCTACTGCGAGGCATTTGCCCAGGCCCACCGCTGTTCGCCATGACAGGTCGCATGCCAAACATCTCGTCTAGAATACGCTCAATTTGATTTCGCCTTCCTCATATAGTGCGGAGACCGCCTCCCCCCCATCGTTGCTGCCCGCACCTGACAGACGTCCACAGGGGCAATGAAGGCCACTACAAACATGCCCCGGGCGAAGCAGCTGCTGAGGGGCAGCCCATTTGAGGACGATGCTTGCAGCCTCGACACATTGAAGCAAGCAACTGGTGGACTGACTCCATGGGTTCGTGTCTCTGGTCCAATCCTCACACTATCACTGACCACTCACGACACATTCGTGTAGGGTCACGGCTACATTCGGCTATACACGTGCATGGCCTTCCTCAGCCTCGTCGCGACAATGAACGGGTTCGACGGCAGTCTGATGGGATCGATCAATGCGGTCCCTTCCTTTCAAGACTACTACGGTCTGGGTCCGGGGGGTGCAGCCAAGACGGGGATTGTATTTGCAATTGTCAACGTAAGTCGTACGCCCTTTCGTCACTGGCGTCTTGAGCTGCACGAGATTGAGACTAATGCATGCGGCAGATAGGACAGGCAAGTGTGACTTTGTATCCGATCCCGGCGACGGACTTGTTAATCCGCTAACTGGCAATTGGATGTAGATTGTGGGCGCATTGTTTGCATGGCTGAATGACTGGCACGGTCGAAGGCCTGCCATCTTCATTGGATGTTTTGGAGTCTGTCTTGGCGGCATCGTGACGGCCACATCGCCCACGCTGGTCGGCTTAGTCATCGGCCGCTTCTTCCTAGCAACCTGCTCCACCATTGCGACGACTGCCACTCCCATGCTGCTCGTCGAGATTGCGCCGCCGCAATATCGAGGCTCGGTCTCAGGTGTAAGAAACCGTCTGCTTATGCAAGAGGCCCCGCCGAGTGACTGATTTTCTACTGCAGTTCTACAACACCATCTACTACCTAGGCTCAACTATCAGCTCCGTGACCGTCTATGTGCGTACACAGTGCGGCTTCCACCATGAACCTCTTCGCTGACAGTCAGACAGGCATTCAATAGCTCTCATCTCTCTGGGAGCGTGCTGGCATGGCGTATTCCACTATGGCTGCAAATTGCATGCCCGGCCCTTGTCTGTCTTGGCGTATTCTTTGTGCCAGAGTCACCGCGATGGCTCATCTCTCGAAACCGCGTGGACGAGGCGCGTGCGATAATTGCCAAGTATCACGCCAATGGGGATGATCAGCACCCTATTGTGGAGCTGCAGATGCAGGAGATGCAACGGTCGGTGCTTGAGGAAGGCAACGGGACGCAATCGATTCGAGCAATGATGGACATGGGAGCGCTGTTCCGGACGCGATCCCGACGCTACCGGACGATGCTGCTGGTGGCCTTCTCGTGGATTGCTCAATTCAGCGGCAACAACGTGATATCCTACTACCTGCCCTTGCTGAGCGAATCTGTCGGCATCAGGTCAACATCCACACAACTTCTTCTCAATGTGGCATACGCGCTGTCTGGCTGGGCGTGCGCGATTGCTGGAGCGCTGCTGCAGGACTATTACGGGCGACGAAAGATGTTCTTGTCCGCAATCCTCGGCATGATGATGACATTGACCATGGTCACGATTGGCACGCGGTCGTACGTCGAGTATGGAGACCTGGTGGCCACGCGTGTATCGATTGCCGGCATCTTTCTTTTTGGGGCAGTGTTCGCAACAGGGTTTACAGCGATGCAGCCAATCTATCCTGGCGAGGTCATGACCAACGACATGAGGGCCAAGGGCATGGCGCTTTTCCAGGTGGTGTCAGGAGTGGCGAGTTTTGTCAACACATTTGCAGCGCCGGTTGCGCTGCAAAACATTGGGTACTGGTTCTACGTTTTCTTCATCCTCTGGGACGGTCTCGAGGGTGGATTCGTGTATCTGTTCTTCGTGGAAACAAAGGGACGCACGCTGGAAGAAATGGATTCAGTGTTTGCGGCGAAGAATCCGCGCAAAGCATCAAAACGGCGTCGTGCCGACAAGGATGAGACGACGAGCACATCAGTCCCATAGACGGGCAGTGGGCAATGCAGCGGTCAGTTTGACGCCTGCCTGATAAGGCAGAGCCGCAGTGAAGACAAGAGCGTCAATCGTTGGCGCTTACTTTCTACACGCCGAAACGGGCCGAGCCTGCCAGTCTGATTTTGGCCTTTTCTTTTCTTGGGAGGTATGAGAGGGATGCGTCGTCAGTGTCCACTGTGAATGATGACGAGTCAAGTCAGGCGTAGTCTTGCCGCGCCCGCGCGCTTTGGCTGCACAAGCATAGGTATCTGGGTTGCATGATGCTGGATGGGTGCGCTGCCAGCGGTGGCTGCTGACATGCAGTGGGTAGAAGCGTTGAGGGTTCGTAGAGGATTCTGCATCGCATCGCATAGCCCCAAGAGCAAGCAATTCAAAGCAGTATCATCTTGCAAGTCCATGTGGTGCAGTGGCGTGAGGTGGGTAGACGGCTTGAACAGCCAAGGTTTCGCCCAGGACGCCACGCCGGCGCATCAAGCTTGACTCGACTTGACTTTTGATAGCGGACCCCAAATGCATTCAGCGCCAGCGTCATGATTACTACTGGAAGCGCCGGTCAGCCCCGATGCAACGACAGCACGATACCTGCCTGGTCAGGCGCGAGGTTGTCATGTCTGCAACCTCTGCCTCAGCAAAGAGCCAAAGGGACAAACTCGTATTGGTGTGCAGAGGGGCAAGGGGAATCAGAATGCGTTTATCTGGCACGAGAGCGCATGGCGGACATGGCATGCATAGGTGGCTATGCGCAAATGACAGTGCGAGGCTTCTGTCGGCTCAGAGGGACGGCATGCCATGGCACGCCCTGCAGCAGCAGGAAGAGGAAGAGCCGCTCAGCTGCACAAGCAACAACAGCCAGGCTGAAGAGAGCAGCAGCATAATAATGCGCGACGGCTGATACGCGAGAACAACAAGCGCAGCAATACGCAGGGCAACCAGAGCACGGCAGAGCGGCAGCTTTGTTGCGTGCGGAGCAGGGAGATTTGCTGATGTAGCGTTGCACTCTCATTCGGCTGTTGGCTTCTTCAGGCATCTGGAAAGAAAGCAAACCCGAGCCCCAATGCCACCTTGCTATCGTCCAGCTTTGGCCCCTTTGGCTTCTTTGGCTCGGCGGAGGCCAGCAGTGCCGTCGTTGCACACCACCCACGCGACGCCGGCGGAGAAGGTTGCATCATCCACCACTCACCCTACCACTGCCATCACCCTTCTTCCTCTTCCATCTCTCTGCTCGCTCCCTCCTCTTCTCGCTCCTTGCCCTCTCCATCTCCCCCTTCCTTCCCTTGCTTAGCTGGCTACACCACCGCCAGCAGTCGCATCATACTGCAGACGAAAGGATGGCGCAAGCTCACGAAGATACCGTGGCCGAGTATGTCTCTCCGGCGTTTTCGCTCCAATGCGCCACTCCCGCAGCCCACCTGCTTAACAGACACCACTAACGTGCCTCGCTCTGATTCAGACTCCACGCCGATCTGGAGAAGCTGCCTGACTCAAAGCAACCCCGCAACATGGCCGGCGCCGACATTGGGCCAGTCGACCACCTCAAGCAGTCAGATCTTGAGGAGACCGAGACTCCGGACGGAGAGGAGCCTACTGATCGCGAAAAAGCCACTCTGGAGCGCGTCGGCGAACGCCTTCCCCTGGCAGCCTTCCTCGTTGCTGCTGTCGAGTTCTCCGAGCGCTTCACCTACTACGGTGCTCAAGGTCTCTTCCAGAATTACGTCCAGGGCGACGGAGATGCCGCGCAAAGCTTGGGGATGGGCCATCAGGCTGCCACTGGCCTGGGCACATTCTTCCAGTTCTGGTGTTATGTGACACCCATCTTTGGAGCCATTGTCTCGGACCAGTATCTCGGCAAGTACAAGGCCATTGTGCTCTTCGCCTGGGTCTATGTTGTCGGCCTGATCATCTTGTGGACAACTGCGCTTCCTTCTGCTCTGTCCAATGGCGCAGGCCTCGGTGGCTTCGTGACCGCCATCATCGTTATCGGCCTGGGCACTGGAGGTATCAAGAGCAACGTTGCGCCCCTGATTGCCGACCAGTACACTCGTCGCATCATGGCCATCAAGACGCTCAAGAACGGCAAGCGCGTCATCATTGACCCGGCCATCACGTACCAGCAGATTTACATGAGTGAGTCTCCTGCAAGGCCACTGTACCACAGACAACGCCTGTCCTAACCTCTGCTAGTCTTTTACGGATGTATCAACGTGGGTGCGCTTTCTCTGCTGGCGACACCGTTCATGGAGAAGTACGTTGGCTTCTGGTCGGCCTACTTGCTGTGCTTCTGCATGTTCTTGATCGCCATTGTCATTCTCATCCTTGGTCGCAAGGCGTACATCATCCGACCGCCGCAGGGCACCATCATCACCGATGCCTTCAAGGCCATTGGAATGATGATCAAGAGTCGCAATCTCGACGCAGCCAAGCCATCGTGGCGCGAACAGCACGGCCTGAGCGCCAACGTCAAGTGGAATGATCACTTTGTCGAGGAGCTCAAGCGGGCGCTTCGGGCGTGCAAGGTGTTTGCGTTTTATCCCATCTTCTGGGTCTGCTACTTCCAGTTCTCAACCAACTTTGTGTCGCAGGCGGCACAGATGGAGGGACACGGCATGCCGAATGATCTGATGCAGAACTTTGATCCTATTTCCATCATCATCTTCCTGCCGATTCTGGACCGAGTGGTGTATCCGCTTCTGCGGAAGTGGCGCATTCCGCTGCGTCCAATGGCGCGCATCACCATCGGATTCTGGCTGGCTGCTCTTGGTATCGCGTATGCAGCAATTGTGCAGCACCTGATCTACAGCGCTGGACCTTGCTACGGTGATGTGGGCAAATGCCCAGCGGGCATGACGGCGGACGGCAAGGCTCTCCCCAACAACGTGCACATTGCGGTGCAAACGCCAGCATACGTCTTCATCGGTCTTTCCGAGATCTTCCTCAACGTCACCGGTCTCGAGTACGCCTACACCAAGGCACCAGCGAGCATGAAGTCATTTGTGCAGGCGCTGTACCTGCTGACCAGCGCGTTTGGATCGGCCATTTCAGAGGCATTGGTGCCCGCTACTGGCGACCCGGCCATTCAATGGATGTACACGGGTGTTGCTGTTGCGTCGGCGGTGACGGGATTCATCTTCTACGGCATCTTCCACAAGTACGACGCCGAAGAAGAAAAGATGAACGAGTTGGACAGAAATGATACGATTGAGGGCACGCCAGTTGCTCTGAAGAAGGAGGTTGGCGGCGACTCGGATTCGTAGTAGGCGTCTGTGTAGAGCTGGCAAGATGCCGGTGCCCGCCCACCTATCTGGGGCAATCCCTGCTCTCGGCAACCTTGAATGAACCATGACCGTTTTCAATCAATGCCATTGACTTGGGTGCTCGCCAAGACCTGACTCTCGTGCCTCTCTCGTCACATACAGTACTGTGCCGTGTGTGCATGCCCTTGCACTCAGCCAAAGGTGGGCCGGTGACGCCTCGGCGCAGTGAGGGCACTTTCTAGATGAGCGTGGAAGGGCGCAGCTCGGAGATGCTCCTCTGTTTGAACGCGATGGCGCAGAAAACGTGCTCAGCTGGGCGTTGCGTCTGGCATCTAGAAGAAGGCAATTGAAGCCGCAGAAGCGCCACCGGCCACGGCCGCTTCCAGACTTGATAGGGCTGAAGACGGTCGACTGCAATTTTTAGTCCAGCAGCGACCACGTGCAGAGTGCATACCGCTCCTCCAGCAAGCCATGCACCGCTCTAGGTGCAGCGAGTGCAGCCGCACTGTCTCAATCATGCCGCCGCTGAGTCGTGGAGTCGCTGATCGCTGCGCTTGCCTTGGCAGATACCGCATGTGGACGCTCATAGGTTTGCCTAGACGTTAGTAGCGTCGTCGCAATCTGTAGCATCTTCATATAATGTCTGGATGCGACGCTGTAGGCAGGGGGCTGCATCAGACACATTTTCTGCTTCACTCTCTTGCGTGCGTCTCTAACTCCTGGTGCTTCATCAATTTGCCCAAGTCGGGGGTCTACCTTAGCTGGACAAAGAAGGAAGGAGCGATGATGCACACCATGCCTTCCCTTCTCCTCTCCTCCCTGCTCTTCTCTGCCCCATTGCTTGCATTCCCTCTGCAGGATGTCCTGTCTTCAACCCTGGTCGAGCGCTCCATCACTGGTCCTCAAATGACCACTGGTGCCGGCGCCAACTTTCCCGACCCTTCCATTGTACAGTACAACGGGTATGTCAGTCCAAGACACGACAAACCAAGCAGCGAATTGACAGTCTCTCTAGCGCCTGGTACTCCTTTGCTACTCGCACAATCGGTGCGAACCCAAAGACGAATGTTCCTCTTGCCAAGTCTCCCGACTTCAAGACCTGGCAGATTGTGAACAACACCTTTGGCAACCCCTTTGATGCTCTTCCTGTTCTGCCGGCATGGATCCCGACCGACGTGCCTGATACAAAGGTCTGGGCACCTGATGTCTCGCAGCTAGACGACGGCTCCTGGATCATGTACTTCTCAGCCCTGTCCGCCCAGGATCCCACCAAACACTGCATCGGCGCCGCACGCTCCCTCACCATCCAGGGCCCTTACACCGCCGATGCTCGGCCGCTCGTATGTCCACTTTCTGAGGGCGGTGCCATTGACCCGGCCGGGTTCAAGGACACCGTCAACGGCGTGACGAAGCGATACCTCGCCTACAAGGTCGACGGTAACAGCCTGGGTGCAGGTGGGCCATGTGGAAACACGGTCGGCACGTTGAAAGCTACACCGCTCCGCCTGCAGCAGGTCGGCGCAGACGGGACAACATTCATCGGCTCCTATACGACCATGCTCAATCACAACGGCGTATCTGACGATGGCATTGTCGAGGCCCCATCTTTGGCAAAGGGAAGATACGGTCTCTACTTCCTCTTCTTCAGCTCTGGCTGCTTCAGCACAGACCATTACACTGTCTCTTACGCCACCTCGAACTCCATCACCGGGGCATTCACAAGAGTCGCCCAGCCAATACTGAAGACTGGAAGCTATGGGCTCAATGCGCCGGGAGGAGCTAGCGTTGCTTCTGACAACAAGCACATTGTCTTCCACGCCGGCCCTTTTGGTGCAAGAAGGCTCTGGACCATGGAGGCGGAGCTGAGCGGCGGCAAGGTGAACTTCTGACTGCTTGTGTCTGAGATGATGCAGGGCCTAAGGAAGGTTGCTGGTGGAGACATGAAGGAGTTCCGCAAGGCAATGGTGTCCGATATGAAGGCGGAGGTGCACATCATGTAAAGAAGGGCGGGCGTTTAGATGATGGTTCCGGCGTTCTGGGATAGACATTTGGGCGTTTAGCTTGTTACGATGTCACGACATACCTAACTGGGAAGCATGTGGCGGATATACCCTCTTTGGATTGCAGCTGGATGCTGCTGATGGCGAGCACTTGCTTTGAGATACCCTCCATCGTCTCGGGGACGATGAGAGTCGCAGTTGATAGAGAAATCGCTTTCGTATGGCACAATGCTAGACTGGGTGCAGTCGTCCAGTATCGGCTGTCATCGATCTTGCATCATTGGTGCCGGCTTGGCCATGCGGTGACTGCTGATCCTTGTCGTCTACAGCACCGTACTGTGTGAAGTAGCAGCTCTGGGCCGGACACCTCGGACCGGTGGAGAGCGCAGACTGGAGAGCAGCCAAACATTTGGAATCCCAGCCCAGGCACGACCCCTCCCGTGCCTCCCCCACAACATCAAGATCGAGCCTCCTCCCCCGCATCCGCCTCCCGCCTGACAGGCTCTAGATCCTCGCCCTAGCTGGCACTTCAGCCCCTCCCACTTGGAGATCTACCTCTAGCCTCATCCATGCTTCCCTCTCATCACTCTCGCCTCCTCTTCGGTCGCACGGAGCATGCGTATAGATAGCCTCTTGGAGCGGGGAAGCGCGATGCCCTAGTAGCCTTGGAGGCCATGAAAGAAAACAAGCGGCAGGCCTGGTGATCTTGTAGCCGTGTATCGATCTGTACATGCTGCTGTTGTTAGGTACCAGCTACTCAAAGTACCTCGACCGATTGAGTGCATTGCCTGGCTTGGGTACCGAACCTTACGATACCTACATTTGTGAATCTAGAGGGTGAACCGCTGATGCAAGTGATGTGCAGGACATTACCGATGCTTCTTATTACTTGGGTACCTATTTACTCGCTGCGTCGGTGCTCTGCTTTGCTTTGCTCCCTCCTTTTTTTTTTTGTTTCCCGCTCTTCCTCCTCGAGTTGGGTGCTTTACTTACGGCTACTTGCTTCGTTGACTGATTGAGTGGATTTGGATATTTGGTGTACACCGCACGCTGTGTTGTGTGACTTGGGTGCCTTTTTCTACCTTGCTTCTATTTTACGTGGAGATCGCGCTTGGGTTTGGGACCGACGATAGCACACGGCATACAGCGCACGACGCGAAGTACTGGTTCTAGCAATCAGTTGCAGAAAGGGGTCATGGCCTGTCCTGTGATGCAGAATCCTCATACGGGGGAGATGGCTAGTGGTACTGTCAAGGCGGGCGGCCAGGATCAGCCTGCGCCTGGAGAGTATATTCGATGGTATGTTCATTTTTTTTTCTTTTGGGTTTGGGTGCTGGCTGGCTGTTTCGTGTCATTCAATGGTTACAGTACCCAAGGTATCTTAAACTAGCTTATACCCACGACTCAAGCCCCCAGTGCCTCCTTACCAGCTTCCCCTACCCGACTGCTCATCTTCTGGCTTTCCATGCCTTTTTGGGTCGGAAGCATACAAGAATTGCTAGGCTAACGTGACGCGAAATGTGCACAGGGACGCCCCTGGCGTAGAAACGATCCAGCCCGGCGAGCAGGAGAAGATCAAGGCTGTCAGCGATCAGTTCAATCGCTTTCAGATGATGAATTTCAATGAGCATATGCATTGTCTGAGAGGGACTCGTATGTTCTTACCTTTCTTTCGTCTTCTCTTTTTTTGCCGTGGGATACATATGAAGGATCTAGCCCGCGCAGCGGCCGAAAAATGAAAAAGCACAATGGAAGCTAACAACCTTTATCACAGATCTGAAGACACAGGGTGTACGTTCCCAAATCCTAATTCGTTTTCGACTTGCTTGGCATCTCTGCTTTCTATATCTTCTTCTTCTATTTTTCTGGATCTGTTCCGCCTGCGCTTCTCTCGTCAGCCATCCAAGGCAGCCAAACGAAAATCAGAAAAAGACCAGCCGACGCAAAACGAGCCTCTGAGTTTCTGTCTTGATGATCCAAGCGAGAGACTTGGAAAACCCAGCACGACGTAGAAAAGTAACCGAAAGCTGATTCGCGTATTTCAACAGTGTGTCGTGGGCAAGTTTATCGTCAAGGATAACTTGCCGGCTCATTTGGCGCAGGGGATGTTTGCTAAGCCGGGCGCGTATGTTTCTCCTCTACTTTCTTTTGATTCCTTTTTCTTTTGAAATCGCGTGCCCTTTTTATATTATTGACTTTTTCTGTATTGAGCCTTGTCATATTCTCTAGGAAGTTTGAGAAAAGAAAGAGGGGGAAAAAGAAAAAAAGAAGGAAAAGAAAAGCAAAAGAAAGGTGCTAACGTGAATCATCACTTAGTTACGATGTGATTATGCGCTACTCAAGCCTCACGCCCAAAATCGTCCCGGACAACATCCCCGCCCCTCGCGGAATTGGCATGAAGGTTTGTTCTGCTTCTCGTTCGTTTGTTCCTCGGCAGGTCCAACGGAGTTGGCTTGTACGGCTCAAAAGTTGGAGAGCACTGCGGTCTGAGACCGATTGAGAGTTTGAAGCTGGTCTCTCTTTCCATCAAGACACCGCGGACTCTGGACAGAGTAGAAACGGGTGCAAATCAAACAGGGAATCGAGACTTGACTACAAGGTTGCGAACACGAATATGAGACTAACGCACGACTAGATTTTCGGCGTCAAGGGCGAGAAAATTTGGGGCGAGGACAAGGAGACGCAGGACTGGTATGTTTCTTATCCCCTTCTCTTTTTTTTTATCCCTTCAAGTGTCTCCAGCCCGCTCTTCGCTTTCTCTGTCAGACATATCAGAAGAAGACGGGGAAGCAAAGCGGGCAAGAAAGGAGAGAGAAGAAAGGGAAAGAGAAGATCAGCTTAGGATACAAGAGAGCTAATCCGAGGACTTTCCACCACAGGACATTCAACAACTATCCCGTCCTCGAGCTCAGAGATCCACAGACTACGTATGAGATTGCCGATTCGCTGGAGAGAAACTGGAATGATCTTGTGAGTTTCTTCGCCCCTCCTCGTCTCACTTCCCATGAAAAGCAATGAGCTCTGACGTAACACGTTTTCATTCCAGCCTACATTCGCAGACGAGCAATCCAAGCGCGTCGACGCAGGTTCGTTTCAACCCTCTTTCCAGCCCTCGTCTCCAGCTTTCCCCAACGAGACAAAATCACAAGAAGAGGGGAAAGGGAAACAGAACGAGACAAAACTAACATCACACCCATCTCCCTCACAGACGTAGCAACCCTCGGCTCCCAACTCCCAAAACAACACATGGTCGCCATGCCCCAGTACACCCAATCAGCCTACCGCTTCGGCGCCTACGTAGCCAAATTCGGCGTCTTCCCCCTCGGCGCAGCCCAGCGCGCCCTCGCAAACACGCACATCGCCCCGACAGACCCAATCAACGCCATAAGCCAGCACACCCGCGCCTTCCACCTGCGCAACAAGGTAACCTACACCTTTTGCGCCCAGCTCCTGCAGAACCTCGCCGAGCAGCCCGTCGACGACATTGGCGTCGAGTGGGACGCGCAAAAGTACCCGTTTGAACAGCTTGCCACGCTCGAATTCGAGCCGCAGGATTCATGGCTGCCGGAGTTTCGCGTGTGGTGGGATGATCGGATTACGGTTAATAGTTGGCATGGGCTGCGGGTTCATCGGCCGCTTGGGTCGACGAATCGGATGAGGCGCGTGGTGTATGCGGAGAGTCGCAGGTTGAGGATGCAGGTTAATGGGTACAAGGGATATGTTGAGCCAGCTGGGCTGGGGGATGTTCCTGTGCCTGTGCCTGTGCCGTGGGTGGAGGGCGTGTAGTACTGTTGAGGCTCAGTCTTAGGGGATGCGGTATGAGCAGGGGACGCGTGCGCTTTCGTAGGTATTGTATCGAGAATTTGGGACGGGGAGTTTTGTATCTAGGGTATTATTTACGTTTTTTTCATGATCTTTTCCTTCATCTTCTCTCTCTTCTTTTTTTTTTTTTCGCTTCTTTCTTCGTTTCTTCTTTTTTGCTCTCTCCCCCCCTCTCTTTTGTGGGGAGTTTTTTCCCCCCCTTTTCTTGAGAAAGAGGGAGAGTCGCTCTACAAGTCCGCACGCTGTAATTTCATGTCGTCAAAGGTAACATCTTGCGTCCTTTTCGAAATTTATAATCTATCGTTTCTTTCAAAGTTTGGGAATCGAGAGAGAGAGAAAAAAATGTAGAGACTCATGAAGAGCTCTTGTCTCACGACTGAAAGGGCAGCAGCTTCCAGCATTCTTTCCTTTGCGGGTTTCTCCTCCACGGGGGTGTTTCTCCGTAGAAGTAAACTCGACACGCACTTTGAGCACTTGACCAGGAAAAGAGCCAAAGGAAGCAAGGAGAGACGGCAAGAAACGAAGAATAAACAGCAAAAAAGAAGAAGAAAAAGAAAGGATAAAGAATTGGTTGGGATATCGATTGACATTAGCATTACGGACGTAACACGGCGTACACGTTGACTTTTCAACTTTTACTCGTGCTGGATAAGCACATCTATAGCATAACAGCCAACAAACCCAGACCAGCAATGAGCGAGCCGCTTCCACGCTGGACAGGCGCAGCAGCAGCAGTGAATTGCGAGGGTCTGGCAGAGCCAACGCTGGAGGGAGCAGCAGCGCCGGCGCCGGAGCCACCAGTAGGGGCAGCAGTGGTGCTGGCGTTGGTCGCCTTGGGCTGAGTGGAGCCGGTGGCAGTGGTGGGTACAGCGGCAGTGGTAGGACGGACGGCGGTGCCGCTGGCAGCAGGAGCGCTGGCCGAGGCGGACGCACCGGCCTTGCCGTTGAAGAGGTTCTTGACGAAGTTGGCGACCTCGGATGCATTCTCCTGCGTGAAGTAGGAGACGTGCGCAGTGACTTGGTCACCCTTTGCGCAGCAGACGGGGTCGTGTCTAGGTCCGCAATGTTAGCTGGTTTCGTCATGGTGAGGAAAGCGACAAGACTCACTGGTCGCAGAAGGAAATGGTCCTGGCGGCGTAAGAGTCAAAGATCTGAGCGGCGTCGCCAGTGCGAGGAGAGCCGGAGTCGGTGGTACAAGAGCCACGGTTGCCAGGCTGACCGCCCTGGTGACCAATGTCGCCGTACAGGACGACGGCGGTGATTTGCTTCTTGACCGAGTCGCTCAGAGGCTGAAGACCAGCGACACCACCGGTAATGGTGTTTCCAGCGACCTCACCACCCTGAGAGTAGCCTTGGATGACAATCTTGCTCGTGGGGCAGGCCTTGCTGTAGTCGAGGATCATCTGCTGCATCATCTGGGCGCCAATGTTGGGGCTGATGGGGAAGGAGAAGTTTGCCGGGTAGAGGACCTTGGTCAGATGTGAGTTCGGGATGGCGGCGATGGTGGCATTGGCAGCGACATCCTGCAATGAGCCATCCTTGGCCTCGCCAGTGCCGCGAGCTTGGAAGATGTTGACGCCGGAGTAGCAAGTCTGCTGCGCGGAGACCAAGCTGGCGGCCAAGGCAGCGGCGATGAGAGTGAACTTCATGATGAGTTGAGATTGGTGGAGGGAGTGGTGACGACAAGGGAAGGCCTGCTCGAGGCGTGCAGGTTGGCCAGGCGTTGTTTTTGAATGAAAGCCATCGTATTAGCCAGACGCCATCTGCACCGCGGCATCGTACAGACTTGGCCGGATTGAGTAGGTGTCTTAGTGAGCAAGGTGTTGCCGAGGTTGGTTGAACTGGAGAAGTAGGGAACAAAAGCGGGCACGTGGGGAAGAAAGATGGTGGAGGATGGGTGCACGGGCCCACTGCTCGCATGCGGCTCTGTCGGTTGTGCCTGCCGTGCCTGCCATCATCGTATTCTCAACTACGGCGCGCAGACCGCAATCACTTGCAGACTTATGTACAAGCACCGGCGCACGCAGACCCACACGCTCGCGCGAGATCGTCCCGATGAGGACAGCCCGTAAAGCACATCGCTGGACCCACCCTCGAGGCCAATGTGGGTCGTATCCCTTCAATGATGACAACTTGGCAGTCCACGGATTTGACGCCGATTCGAGCAAGACGAGCATTGAAACCGAAAGCGTGGCTACATGGCCGGCATGCGCCAGGACGCAGGCGATACGCAGGGTACAGTATTGACTTCGACCACTGCGCGGCACACGATCCTGCCGGGACTTGACGTCAAAGCCAGACCCTGCATCTCGCTGCCATCATCATGGGCTGTCATCCACTCCTTTGCAAACGGCGCGTACTGGCTATCTGCTTAGGAAGGAAAGCCTGCCCCCTGCAAGCTGCAGGTGTGTATGTTGCAATTCATTGTAAAGAGATTATTGGATCGACTCTCTCCGGACGACCCCGCAAACCCTTTTCCCAATCCAGCTCCCACGCGCCTGCCATGCTCGCTCGCTATGCAACAAAGATGGGCATCGACTCCCTCTAGTTCAAAGGGCAGTCAATGGTAAACTCATCAAGATCCATGTTCTTGATGGTAGTCGAGAACCCAGCAGCAGTCGCGTCTCCGCAGATGCTGCTCACCGTCGCGTCGGTGTAGTTTTCCGGGTACTCGATGCGGAACACGGGCTTGCCACTGTCGATAAACTTCTGGAAATCCTGGCACTCGTGCTGCTCGCCACACTGCTCGTTGACCTGGAACTCGACATTGTCCAGCACGCCGTCGATGATGGACGCTGCGTTCTTGAGACCCATGGCCATGCCGCGGTCGTGTGCTTCCTTTGCGAGGAAGTTCACGTAGTCGATTGCATCATCTTCGGTGAGTCCCAGTCCGTTCTCGCTATTGTCAAAGGCGTCGACGTTATCGGGGTCGACTGCGTCACACCCGACTTCCTTGGCCTTGTCGAGGCGCCATTTCATGTTTGTGCGCACCGACTCGCGCCGCGTGTCCAGCCAGTACTCGCCATCCCAGCCCTTGAGACCTCCGCCGTAGTCGGCCGCGGTGAAATTCTGCTCATGAATCAGTCACCTTGTTGCTCCGTCATTATCGGCAGCTTTAGTGGAATCAACTTACGTCCTTGTCCAGTCTCCAGTCTTCGTAGGACCCGGCCGAGAAGTAGCAGATGCTCTTGTGGCCCTGGTCTTTGAGTGTCTTCCAGTATCCGCTCTTCAGGTGGTCCAAGAGATCTAGGTCATAGGCGGTGCGGTTCAACTCCTGACTGTCATCAAAGTCGCCCGACAGCTGGATATACCATGATTCACCAGCAGCAGGTTTCCAGTATGTCGCAGCATCAGCAGCAGCAGCAGCACCAGCATCAGCGAGGGCAGCAGAGCTGGTGCCAGCGGCAGCGGCGGCAAGAAGAAGTGTAGAGTACATCTTGAGGAGACGGCAAGTCTTGAGTGCGTGTTTGTGAGTGAGTGGATGTCAGTGGTAACTTACCGGACAGTGAGGGTTATGTCTGCCCTTTATACCCTGCACGGGTTTGAGGTCGTAAGATGGTGCGCTTCTTCTCTTCGCGCGCTAGCGGACTGCTGTGCTCGTGTAAGGCGTTGACCTGAGTCTCCGGCATCTGCTACCATGGCGGCAGCCAAGACTCGTAAAGACAAAGAAGTCACATCCCGGAGTCCAGACTGTCAAAACGATCTGCTGGACGGGGCCATCTTTTCCCGTTTTCAGTAGCGCTCGTGCGCCATGAGGGCCAAAATCGTCGTATTGCAAACGCCGCAGCCACTTTTGAGATTGGCACCACTGGGTAGATCCTCATCCTGAAGAGCGAAAGTTCAGGTGCTATTCGCCAATTAGTCTATAGTCTAATTCGCTATAATTCTATGCAAGGCTCTAGTGAAATGATGCACAGGTCATGGGCCACGTGCAACGCCAGAATCAAGCCGTGTGCCCACGAATAGAATATGCCGCTGCCTTGATGCTGTGAAAACGCCTCCGCCCCGAGCATCCTCCGCCACCAGGTACACCTCTTGCCTGAGCCACCAAATGTCGTCTGCTTGGTCGCGTTCATTGAGGCTTGGTTGTCAAGTGTGGCTTCTGCTTCCGACGCTCGAAGGCTCCCTTGTCTACACTTTGGTGGCTATGCTGCGTGGTGATGGGCGAGGTGCTCATTGGACCCAGCCAGGGGCACCGAATCGTTCAAGTTCAGTAGTGGTCCATGCCCATCTGTGGCTTCGTATCAGCCCCCAAACCATTTGGCGAGATTTAGTGTGGAGTCAACTCACAGCGCATTCGTCTTCTTGTAGTCATTAGCCGCGTATCCAACGCTTGAAGGCTTGCCAACACCCGTGTAGTACTGCCCAGAGGTAATGCTGTCAGAATGGCAGCACCACACTTGCGTCTCTGCGCCCTGGGCAGCAGAGCTGATTGCAAACGACACCATCCTGAGCCCAATGTCTAATAGATAATCAGGGATCTTGAAGGGCAGGTATCGCAAGACAATGTCCGACAAGACCATGCCAGGCTTTGCAGGTTCGGTGAGCTTGCTGACCTGACTCCGGAGATCGAGGCTTACTCACATGAACACTGACCACCTTGATCTCGGGGTAGCGTTGTGCGAGGACCGCTGCAAATTGAATGTTTGCAATCTTGGACCAGCAATATCTAGACAAGGCAAAGCTGCTTGCCATGTCCGTGCGAAGGCTGTCGAGGGGCGGAAATGCTTCCACTGGCCAGCGATGCCCTTCCGACGCCACAACGACTATGCGGGGTTCTGAAGACTCTTTCCTCGCGGTCTGCAGGAGTAGTGGCATCAGAAGCTGGGTGAACAGGGCATGGCCCATGTGATTCGTGGCAAAGTGAAGCTCGTAGCCCTCGTTGGACAGGCCTGGCGGCGATGCGCAGACACCGGCATTCAGCATCAGCACATCCAGACGCTCATTCTCTTGCTTGAGTTGAGCGGCGACGGCCTTGATAGAGTCGAAGGAAGCAAGATCCATCTGCACGAAGCGGACTTGGACCTTTGGGAACTTGGTCTCAATGTCTTGCAGAACGGCCAGGCCATTCTGTCGATTACGTCCGGCCAAGTACAGCCTGGCGGGGTGGAAGGAGGCCAGGTGAAGGCATGCTGCTGCTCCAATGCCTGCGCTGCCACCGGTGACGAAGATGGTCTTGCCGAGCAGTGCCGGAGTGGGACAAGAGCCTGGCAGTATCATTAGTGATGAGATTTTGTGCACAGTGGCACTAGAGACTGACCTCGGACGAGCATACTAGGTAGGCTCTCGCGCCTACTTATGCAGTGAGCGACGCAGCGGAACCGCCCTGGCGAGGATCATGGCGAGGGTGCAGGATGAGTGCAGAGCAGGGACAGCGGACCAGGGCTCATGACTGGTGCATACCTAACAAGCAACGCACAACACAGGTTGTGGCCGGGATTGACGTACCCCCATTGCGCAACAGGCATTCCCTGGCGGTACACGCATGCACATCACCGCCGCGATTGACGCCAGAATATGCCTCTGTCCAGGTTTGCCGCCCAAGGACACCCGCGAGCTGCACTTATTTCCGTCCTGCCTCGACGACTCCCTCGCCGTTATCGTGAGCCCCACAGCTCCTCCTCTCTTTAGCACCGTCGCATCATCGCGCTAGAGCGCAGCAGATGGCGCTATCGTGCAATGTCGCCGCATGGTTTCCACTCTGATTCCACGCTGATATGACACTATGCCGCCCTCAGTCTGCTACCACCACACGCGGTGCCGATGCTACCCTCAATCACAAAGCATCACGCCGGCTGCACGCAGGAGCTAACGCTCGTCGTCTGCCCAACTCTGGACGGCCCGAAATCCGCGAGAGACGCCCTCGCTCAAACCCGCCGATAGACACTCTTGCGGCTGAACATGGTCCGGTCGAGGTCGTTGTAGAGTCAATGTGCTCGTGACCTCGTGACATTCAGTCCTCTGCGGTGATGGACCGAAGCCTGAAAGATATGCTGCGCTAAATCGACAGTATGCTCCGCTCTGCCCTTTCTGTACATACTCATTGGAACAGTTGGATGCTCAGATTGCTATGCACCCACTGCTCCACGTCTAAAGGAATCCTGAATTTTGGGATTCTTAGTTCCGGAATCTCAAAGGACCATAGCTGGCTTACTGCCATGTCGTCCGTGCCAAAGGGCGCTGTCATCATAAAGAACCATAGAACCCACGTCAAGCAGAGCACCCGATGGACCGGCAGTGGAATATAGCGTTTGATGTGTCTGTACACCACTTTGTGCCATAGTGCTTCAGTGATGAGCCCGAATGCCTGCGAGAAGAAGAAGACGAATGTGCCAGAAAAAGGGTTGGTCTTGGCATACTGCATCTTTGAGCCAGATGCATGCAGGGCTCCGCTGAGAGCAAACACCACCAAACATGACACAATCTGTCCAAGAGTGCCCCTCGTAGATAGTCCTAGTACTCGACAAGCTCCTTCAGCAGCTGACTGGAACGCGAAGCGAAATGTCTGATGCCACCAGCCACCCCAGAATCCGCTCAGGCCTCGATCCAGGATATTGGTAAACGGTCCGCCAGCCTCGGGCTGCATCCAAGCATCTGCTCGGAAGCCAAGAATCTTCTGACCTAGTAGCACCACTGCCAGCGATTTGGCTGCGTACATACCCAAGATGCCCTCGTACATCATCAGCCCCGGCAAAATGATGCGATAGCCTCTGGCCAGGCGGGAAGATTGCTTGATGAAATTGGGCATAAAGTTTGGGACTGGCGAGTCGACGAAGCCTGCAAAGTATGGGTCGTTCCAAGCTATCAACATCATCACGCCGTTCATGGCGCATGCTTGCACGATATTCTGAATGTTTTGCTTGACACATTCTTGCTGGTCGTCGAATCTTCTACATCCGGCCTTGGACACAGCAGGTTGTAGGTTGGCCTTGGACAAGTGCTGAGGATCAAGGTCTTGGCGGATGTGTTCAGGAATCCCCGGAGCGTCGAGCGTCTGCCAGTTCCAACCAATGCCTCGAAAGTTTAATACCAGATCCATCGCCCAATCGAGGCGCTCCTTGAGACTATGTTCTGGAAAACCTTGCCAAACGTACTTGGTCCTACGTTTCCCGTTCTCCACCATCTCCCGGCGGTCGACGCGGTAGAAATCTGATTTGGCATCGTGGATGAGGACGAATCCCAGCCAATTGAGAATGCTGTAGCAACTCATCACTCCGAAGCAATAGCCAAGGCGATTTGGCGTTACCGAGAAGAATGCCATGGAATAGATCTGGTAGCTGACGAGGGAAGTGAAGACAGACCATTTGAAAAGCGATGAGTCCAGGAAGCGGCTTCTGGGAAGCATCAAGTACAAAAGAGTCGTGCTCATGCAGACAATGCCAGGGAGTAGAGGCCATGGCGTGGCCTCGCCGCTGCGAACTGCCTGCTCAAAGGCCAGGCGATTGGCGCGGACGACCTGACTCTGAGATGGATAGTCGAAGCTCATCGGGCCGAAAATTGAAAAGGTCCAGGCAAGCTGCTGTGTTCATAGGGGTGGGTCAGAAGGTTAATAAATATCAGGAGTCGGGCTGCGACAAGAATCGGTTTCGGTTTCTTGATGCAAAAAGCTGCGTTCAGCGTACAACCCCCACACATCGTCAGTTGACAGACGATCTGCGGGACAAGCGCAACGTTCAGCGGGAATGGGCACTTTGAGAAAGCTTAGGACACGGCAAGGTGAGCCGTTAGCGGCTGAATATCGTTGTACAGCGGCTAGACGTCTGCCAAGTCGTTGCAGCAGCTGCCGCGGCTCTGAGAATCTGAGGCCAGCCCTGCCTCAGAATCGGTCTGGCATGGTCCATGGACCGGACAACGGCTTACAGGCAACTCGAAAACGACGGAGAAGCGGGAGGTGTCTCAAGAGCCGGGCGCAGGACAGGATCAAACAGTGTGAGTCGTGAGCGTCTAGCGCTGGCCTACTGCAGTGATGCTGCTGATCCTCGTCGCTGGCCGACTCGTAGCGGTAGCGAGTGCGAGCAAAGGCCGGGATATTATCTTTATTGATCATTGACTCGGCGAAGGAGTCTCTTACGGTGCTGTCAATACGGTACAGCACTGTTCAGGTCCTGCTCGGTCGGCCCGGTATCTGATACAGGGTTGACACGCCCAATGTCTTGGCTTGATGCTTGGGCGGAAAGGAGCGGCAGCGGCACCAGCAGCATCGAGGGACCAGCATCGAAGGCGGTTCTGTCAAAGCGTCGAGAAGGCTTGGTGCGTCTCGAAATCCAATGGGAAAGCAGCAGGGAGCGGCAGAATCGGGAGGAAGAGGGCCGTGACTGCGGATGGCTATGAGGCCATTCTTGCGCACAGAGGCCCTTGGAAGGGTACCGCCATGCCGAACGACTGAGATGCAGAGCTTGAGCAAGTGAGCCGCGCAGGTGGAGCAGGCAAGCGCCAGTCATCGTGGATCTTGACGAGGAGTGGTTGTAGAGTCCAACACTCCATCCCCGGGCCGCTCCTTCCTCGTACAGACTCCACAACCGGCCGCCAACACACCATCGCCTGCTGCCGCTGCTCCCGCTGCTCCACCAGCATCATGCCGACAACTCTCTTCTACCACCGCCGCCCTCAGCCGACTATCTTCCTTGTCGGCAGCCTGTGACTGCTGCCATTATTTCACGTCCTGGCTCTGTCACTGGCCCTCCTCTGCACAATGGCCACAGTCCACGAATCGTCCTCAACAGCTTCATCCTGCTTGTCAACCGAGCATTTCGAGTCCCTTGATTGCACTCTTGGATACTCGACTCGCACACATCTCGCTTTCACTTCGCGTTCCGCCGCCTCCAATCAATCTAGGGATATGGGCTCGAAAGCACTTGCTGTCCGACCGTCTCGGCTTCGTCGTCAATTCGGACAAGCTGACGTTCGCCGTCGCTTTCGCTCGTCAACTTGAAACCTGCCTGCTCTTGACATTTGTTCCTAATCATGAACGGGTCCACTTGCTTATGCAACAGGTTGACAATGTCATTCGAGTGCTGCTCAGCGCAGAGCGGCATCTTTGCCACCCTGCTCGCTAGCTGCTGGCTGCCTTTTGCCTGCTTTGCCGTCAGCGCTCTTATTGATGTATGGCTGAGCTCAGCCACGATCGAGCATGGTCGTCCGTCGCCTGAGCCAGTATCTCTCGAAGCTCTCATGCTTGGAGTGCGCCTCACTGCTTCCTTCCATCATGCGAACCTGCAGTGCTTCATGTAACCCAACGCACCATGTCGGCCCCCGTCAACGAGCAGCAGCATACCAGCAGAGTCACTGCCACCCCGAAATCACTTCCCCAGCATCCTGAAATCGCAACACAAACAGAACTAGAGCACACGCCTGAGCCTATAGCGCCTGACACAGAACCAGTAGACCCAAGTCGACGGTCGTCGGCTGCTACCACAGCGTCAGACGTAACCGCTGTTGAACAGACCGTACCAAGCTATCAGCATCCCATTAGCGCTTGGACCTCTGAGCTTTGTAGTCTCTTCTTTAGTTCTGTCACATTGGTCGCACTCATCGGCGTCCTTGCCGGCTTCGATGGCGAGAATCCACCTCGGCTGCCATCCAATGTGACTATCAACGCACTCGTTTCTATTCTCATCGGTATCCTCTACATCACACTGGGAAGTCCGATCAACTCCTGTCTTTCGCAATTGAAATGGAATCATTTTGCAGAGCCTCGACAGTTGTCGGATTTTCCAAAGATCGATTCAGCCAGTCGGAGCGTCGTTGGAAGCGCAAAGGTCATTGTGAGTCCTGTCAACAAGTAAGCCCATATCCCGAGCTACTTCCCGACCTATCTGAGATGCTGACTCGCTCCTGAAAGTCAAAAAGTTCTTTCAGCCGCCGTCCTGATCATCGCAATACAGGCCATCGGGCCTTTCGTACAGCAGATCGTGAATGTGGATCTTCGCGAAGCGCCCATCTCTGAGAAGGCAACCATACCGATCTCACGAAGCTGGTCAGACCGCAATGACACTACCGAGATGCACGGGTGCGGTACTGATATTGCCTGTAATATGGTCCATCTTTACGATGCGAGCACCAGAGATCCGCTGAAAAGAATGCCTGTGAAACCATTCTGCCCGTCTGCGAATTGCACCTGGGATCCTTTCTGGACTCTCGCGGTCTGCAGTCAGTGTCGGGATGCCACGAGTCTGTTGCAAGTAGTCAACAAGGCCACGCTCCAGCCAGGCAACATGACTGACCTGAAGTCGATGAGCGAAAATGTATGGCTGCTGCCAAACGGGCACTACTTGGATCCCGACATTCGGCTCGGTCAGGTCGACGCTGTCGTCGGCAATCTCATCAACATCACGGCCATGCAAAATCAACTGCTACCTTCCATGGGGGGAAGCTCCCTACTGCAAATGTCTGTCATCGCGACACCCCTCACCCTGCAACCAATTGTCAAGGAATGCTCTCTCCAGTTTTGCGGCCGGTACATCAAGAGTGTGGTGGTCAACGGTTCCTTGAGTGAGACTGTGCGTGATACAATCTACTTCGCCAAGGGAGACTATTCTTGGAATGACTATGGCACTCGAGCTGCGAATGCTGATATCATCGATGAGACGAACATTGAAGACATTGTCACCAATATTACCGTCAAAGAAATGTCCCCCGAAGCTTATATCACATTGTCAATCAACGGCTCGGCCTTCTTCAAGGTTGTCAGGAGACTTTCCTTTGCGCTGACTGGATACCTTGAGGTGCCTGATGACCCTTCAACAAGCTACTCGGTGAAATCGACAGGGTCTTTCGGATGGTATCGTGCATTCGACCCGATATTCCTGTCTCTGTACAACGCAATCCAGGAAGATTGGAAGCCTGGTGCACCAGTAGCAGACATTGAAGCCGTTCTCCATGACCCAGCATCCAGAGCCCAGATCCAGGCTGATGCGCTCAATGACCGCATGGAAACTATTGCCAGCGTGCTGACTAATGTGGTGCGCAGCAATGGCGTTGAGTATGGGCAAGCCACGACATATCAGCTCTACGTCCGCGTCGACTGGCCCTGGATTGCGCTGCCCTCTGCTTTGCTTGTCCTAGCGAGCTGCTTACTTGTATGGACGATACAGGACACCAAAGCCAAGCGGTTGATACCCTGGAGCGACGATGCCATCGCGACAGTAGTGCATGGGATGGACGATGACACACGCATTGAACTACGAAGAGAGACAACATCAAAGGGCCTATCAAAGGTTGCAAGCGGCTTTCCGATCCAGCTGAGAGGACGGATCATTGCTGGTGTGGGAGTTGTAAAGTCTCTCTCAGCTGTGCCCAAGAACACCGCCGCACAAAGCGAAGCGGAACCTGTATAAAGTTTATTGTCACAACTGCATATCTAGTGTATCCAGGAAGAGTATTCGTTGACATTGAGCTTTGTGTCATGTTCTGGTGATTTGGGTTTTTGACTTGCAGTGACTCCTTCTCCAATTATAATGTTGAAGTTGGGGTCATCGACTGAAGGAGGCTGCTCACATAAAGGGAATACCGCCACGTGCAGGTGATGACAGCAAGCTGGGTAGCCTCCACGAGTCCGTTCCTTGCCCGAACTGCAAATTTTCACACAATCTCGAGCTGCGAAGCACGCAAGAACACCAAAGAAAAGAGTCCGCTCCTATATGGTGGCCGGGGGGTTTCGTGAGCACGTGTCGGCCTCTCTGTACTCTCCCTGAAACTGAACCAGGGGGGCATGCAGGTGGTGTTGGGGGCTAAGGTAAGGTTAAGATTAAGTAAGGTTCTTGGGGGGGGGGGGGGGGGGGTAATACACACCCGTGTCGTCACGAGCATTACTCTGCCACACCTCATTATTCAACGGCGTAGAGCATACATTGCGATGCATACAAATTTCGAATTCAAGCTTTCAAAGGTCAAGTAGCGTCCTGTCTTCTAGCAGTCTTAATGACACTGATGTACATCTGAGTCCATTGATCCTGCTGTCCTTTCCTTCTCCTCCTTCTCCTTCTCCTTCTTCTTCTCCTTCTTCTTCTGCCCGCCTCCAGTCCTGAATCTGCACTACAGGCAAGACTTTCAAGAAGGATGCGGAAAGAGGCAAAGAAGAGTCGAGCAAAGATCAGAGGAGTAGAGCTCTACAGAGAACAAGCAGGAAAATCTTCACTCGAATCACTGAAATTTAAACCCACCCGTCCTCGTGCCAAACAACCCATTAGGATCATACCGCGCAGCAACACTTCTTAGTCTCGCCTCATTCGCCGCACCGTAGCTGGCGTACACGGGCTGATCGAACATGGCGTCGTTCATGAAGATGGGGTTATAATTTGTGAAAGCTGCATCGCCAGACTGGAAATTTGTGGGGACTTGGCCTGCGTAGGTGCTCTTGTGATGGTCGAGGACTGTTTCTGCCTGTTTTGTGGGGAGTATATCGTTAATGATTCGTTTGAAATTTTGTGAGGGGGAGGTCAAGACGTACAGCAGCGCGAATGTATTGCGGGCAGAGATTGTCACAAAGAGGATTGCTCCTACTCGCTCATTAGCTTTCCATCACATCGCCCCGAGACCCATTAGATGGCCCCAATATGGGGCCAGGGAAAAACTCACCAAGAAATACTGTACTCGATAAAGATACGGTCACCCTGGGCGCTAGAAAGACCAGCGGCATTACCGCCAGCCCGCTCACTAGCCGCGATCAGCATGGCCGGAATAGGCTGCACGGCGAACGAATAGACCTGGAAATCCACATTCAACACACTTGTCCCAAAGGCCTTGCGGTTGAACGCATCCCAGTGGTAGTTGAGGAATTCAGCTAGTCCGCCATTGCCAATGGCCGGGAACGTTCCCTCGCGGATCTGGTAGCGCATATTGTCCAGGTTGAATGCATTGTTCGCATTCAGCAGCTCCGGGTAGCTCTGGACCTTGGTCTGGTCAACAAAGGGTGTGATCTTGTCAAACTCGGCAAAGACGCCGGCCGGTGGCGTGGGACCGTCGTAAAAGTAAAAGACGACGCAAATGCTGACTAGGTTCGCCGCGAGCGCAAAGTTGCAGGTAGGGATAATGGCCGACTTTGCGTCGGGGTAGTTGGACGTGTAGTTTGCCACGGCAGAAAGGATTTGCTCGTGCTTGTCTGCGCTGTAGATCTTGGTGCCGCCCCAGACTTGGCCAATGTTGAAGGTCCTGAAGGTGAACTTGGTGACAATGGCGAAGAGGTTTCCACCGCCCTTGAGGGCCCAGAACAGGTCTGGATTCTCTTGTGCGTTTGCGTTTGCAACTGTCCCGTCGGCGAGGACAACTTCAAAGTTGGTCACCGTGTCCGATGCGAAGCCGTATTGCGAAGTGAGGAACGAGAGACCAGTGCCAAGGGTGTAGCCTGCAACACCAACATCCCCCAAGCGGCCGCCGACAATGGCCTTGCCGAATGGGTCCAAAACTTCCATGGCCTGGGCCCACGTGCTTCCAGGGCCTACATCGGCAGTCTGGCGATCGGCCGAGATGGTTGTGCGTGCCAAGTTTGGCTTGAAGGAAATGTGGACGCCATCATTGACAGAGGAGAAACCAAGGTTGGACATGTGGCCGCCGCTGTGGAGGGCAAACTTGGTTGAAGGGTACTTGTTCAGCTGTCTAACGGCGAAAGCGACATCTTGAGCACTACTAGGATACTAGGCGATGATTAGACTTTGGTGGGACAAGATGCAGCAGATGCAATCAAACATCACTTACAAAGATGCAAGCCGCTCGGTTGTCTGCATTGTGGATCTGTAGGAAGTTGTCAGTGTTTATCGAGATGCCGCTCAGCCAGGTTGGTCATCTCACATTCCAATAGTCTCTGGTAGTCTGCTGGTATTGAGAAGCATTCGCAAAGGTGGAGAGTGCATCTGTTCCCAAAGGATTCCACGCGAACTGCAGGGGATACTGCTTGAATATCGCTGAGCAGACGGCGCGTGTGTCTGCGGTTGGAAGTGCAAGGCTAGGCTGAGCCAGCAAAGCACCGAGGAGCGCCAGACTTGAAGTAGTGAACAGCATTTTTGGAGGAATCCAGTAGCGTACTGGAGGCGTCGGGGCAGCGGTGCAAGAGTTGGATCGGGGCTATTTAAGCAAGCCCAGATGTGAGCCACCTACAGAGCAGGCGTCTGGGCCCTACAGTTCTTATTTATGCCTCAGCACGCTCAGCCTGAGTATAAACGAATGGGAGAACCCGAGGGTGGGGGACGCCAGTGATTGCGGGAAGGCGGCGTCGCCTCGTCTAGCTGCCTTGATGATCCAGAATCGCAGATATACTGGCCCCTGCAGAACATGATTGATGATCTGCTCCGGACTGTGTCAAGTGCAGTCCGAACACACATGGTTGTGGAATGGCTCCAAGCCCGGCGCGAAGCAGTGTGACCGGATGACGCTCAACGCAGACAATGAGCGCTTTGTCATGCTGACAGAGCTGATGGCCGCAAGTATCGAACACATGACGATAGGTAGCATGGCAGATGGCGAGCCACAAGAGGTGGTTGAGGGAAAAGGGATTTAGCCGTTTGTGACATGGTAGCTCGTTTTAGCATGTCCGGTGCCTGACGAAGCAGGCAATTCACATACGAACTTTATTTTCTGCCGGTGAGATCTGCGGTGTCTGCCAGGGCTCACAAAGGCAGCCCAAGTAGTACAGCCATTAGGATCCGACAAGGCTGGGCTGCTATGAGTTTAGACGAAGGTCTATGCCCACCGGGCTGCGCCTGAGGACGTCCACGGTCAAGCAAGAGCAGTTGGTATTCATGGAATCGAACCGCTGACTCTGTATCGAAGGAGTCGCCCGCTGCGTCGCGATGCAGCACACCGGTTGCACATTGTCCCTTGTGCAGAGCGATCCGAAGCCGAGGGACAGCAGCAATTGTCCCAGACGTGTCGCACATGCAAGCGCCTAGTGTCAAACTCAAAATAGACTTCCTCACGTGCGACATGTCGATCCAGTGATTTAGGTGGCCGACATGGCATGATGGGAGTTGTGAAGTGGCCGGGCATGTCGAGTACTGAAAGTCGCAATGCAGAGCGCTGCGAGGTGGATGCGGTCCACTCCGACGGAGACAGTTTCCGCCGGCACAGTGACCCCTCCTCACTTGGCGGCAGTTGCTGGGCAAGTATTCACGACATTAGCGACTGGCGCAGTCACACTGCTGATTCCAGGACATCTCTTGCCTCCGAGCTTCTTGGTCTCGCCGCCATCGTCTGCCAATCATCAAAGCTCGATTTCATCGCCTGGTCTGACAGATTCTCTTCGTCTCGCTTTCGCAAAGCGCGACGTGCATCCAAGGCCGCCCAGGAACGCCGTGATTGCTGTGAAAATGACCATGTTCCTGAACTGAGAATCGTAGAGCGATGAAGCCAGCGAGACCCTCTTGAGCTCTCGGGAGATATCCAGCAGACTCTCGCCAATTGGCCCTCCCGCCACGCTGCCTATGCCGCGCCCGGCCGCGAAGAAGCTGATGATGAGACTTGCGCTCGCTTGACCGCCTCTGGCTGCTGTCTTGGAACGGCATTCTCGCACACAGCCAGGCCATGTCCCGGTCCAGCCACCGGCGAATAGCCCGTAGCAGATTGCAAACACGTATAGCAACGACTCTGTTCTTGGGCCAGCCAAGCCCCAGAACACCAGTGTGGATACGGTCGTTCCCAATGCCGCGACGGCAATTGGGACTGAGACATGCATATGATCCGACATGTAGCCGAAGACAATGTTCCCCACGACTGATGCAACATTCAGCAGAGCAAGAAGCAGCGTCGAAGATGCGCTTGACAAAGACAGCGATGATGCGATGTCTGAAATGAATGTCTGTCAGCATTCCACTCAAACGATGAGCAAAGAGATGAGCCGTGTGCACTTACTGACGAGATAAATTGATGGCAAGAAATAGCCAATGCCCTGAACAATATTGCCAGCCGAAAGCAGGAGAAAGGGGCCAGTCCATAAAAATTTCATGTTGATAGGGCTGCTGCGGAGCCCTCGCGGTGTCGGCACCCGTGGTTTGATGAAGAACAACGTTGGCGTTACTGAGACAGCCTGTGCGGCATGAGTACATTGACTAATTGTTCGAGTCACGGGCAAGAAGGACTTACGAAAATGACGGCCCAAATCCGGAACGCAGCTCTATAGCCATAGCTGTCGAGAAGCCAAGTAGAGGTGAAGGGTACGATGAGACCGCCGGCGCCGGTTCCAGCCCACATGATGCCAAAGGCAAGGCCCTTTCGTTTCTCAAACCAGCTGTCTATGAAGCTGAAGACTGGTGCGTAGAGAAAGGCACACCCCTGCTCCGATGTTAGCTAATTTTGCGTTACTGGCACTATTCGATTTCCTTACTAATCCGTAGACAACACCTTGGGTAAGTATGAGGTGAATCGTCTTTGTAGAGTAGGAGGCGAGGACGAGAGCCAGCACGAGCAGGCAGAGACCAAACCATGTCATGTGCCGACGATATGGCAAGAATTTCTCAATGAAGAGAAACAGGATGGGACTCGCAAAGTATGCGACGCCCTGGAAGAAGGAGCACAATCAGCACGCCACTCAAGCGACGCATGCGAGAAGGTGAGAAACGTACAGTCTGCACGACCCCAACCGATCCGAGACCCTCGGGCTGTGAAGAGAAGGGTTGATGGCTCGCATAATATTCGTAGAATACACCATATGCAAACGGGAATCCCTTGGTTTAGCGGTCAGCCTCCTCGCCGTACTGTAAAGGATGTTCAGTGCCAGCTTACCCACACGAGTCCCTCCACTATGACGCAACCAAATAGCAGAGCCCAGGCGTGTAAACCTCTGTCGGGCGGCGGTAGATCCATGATGCTGCGACAGAATGGCTGTTCTGGTTAGGTGGAGGAGATGTCAGAAATTGCTGGAAGTCGCCAAGAAGGAAGATGGCACGGGCATCGCTGCGGGGCAATCACAACACGGGCTGGATTGTCAGGTAGGTCATACCTAGGTACCTTAGATACTAGGTAGGTATCGAAAGGTGAAGATGAAAGACTTATCGTTATTGACTGGAAGTCCACAATGCGCGGGCAAGTGAATACACGTAGGTATACCCCGAGCATCTGATCAGGTTGCATGGACGTGCCTTGAGCCCACAGCCCCCTTGTATTAAAGACGATGTGTAAAGCGAAGGAGATGCATTCCATTCGTGTCATCATCACTATCACCGCCCCCGCCATCAGGCACATTGATCAAAAATGAATTATTTTACAGTCCTTTGAGCTCCTCGCGCCCACAACACTAGCAAGAATCGCCAGGGCAAGCGACCATTGTGCCGTACACGTCACCGCTAATGCCAGCGACCTGGAAGATGGCGTTGATGACACCACCAATACCCTCTCCGGCAATGAATCCAGCGGCTACAGCGTAGCCATAGGTGTCGAACTGTTTGGGGTTTCTCTTCGCCCATGCCCAGGAGATCAGCGAACCAATCAGCGTGGCGGTACCGTACACAGTCTGGGGAATGGTGAAGGACATGGCCATAACCATGATGTTGGGCCAGTAGGCACGGATCCAAGCACGCTCGCCAACCAGGAAGATGTGACGGATGAGGACCATGACTGCGCCAAAAATGGCGAAGATGATGGCGAAAATCCCAGAGGAGTTAGGTACAGGGAAGGTTTCGTCGGTCATGGCCTGAGCAACGGCGCGCCATGAGGAGACCGAGGGGATAGCAAATGGGCAGTGCTCAATGTCATTGTCGTTAATGCATGGGTATGCCTTCGAGAAGAGCACAAACATGGCTGGGGCGAGGAAGACTGCAACGCAGGTAGCAATGCCCTGAGCGATCCATTGGGTCATAGGAGGCACACGGAGCAGGAAACCAGTACGGAAGTCAGAGACCAAGTCCGAGGCCTGGTTTGCACCCATCGACGCGAGACCACCACCAATCAGGTTGAGACGCTGAGCATCCTTGACGCTCCAACCTTCACCCTTGGTGACACCACCGAGGACAATCTGGGATGACTTGGAGGCGGCAGTGAGAGGCGTAATGTCGGTGGCACCGGCACACTGGACAGCCATGAAGGAGAAGATGATGGCGAGGATGTAGGCTAGGATAGACTCGCCGACCGACATCTGGAAGGAGAGACCTGTGACTACACATCCGAGAATCAAAGTGCCAATGAGACCGGTTCCCCACATCCAGGGCTTGACTTGTTGGGAAGGAGGAGCAAAGTCCTTGGTCATGTCGTTTTCATCCTGCTGTGCCATGGCGGTCAACTTCTCATTTTGCGGCTTTCCGCGCTTAGCAAGCTGGTCGTTGATGAAGTTAGCAGCAGCACGCTTTCCAGCTCTTCCAACATGGATGAAGATCTTGTACTGGCACCCAAGCTCGACCATTGAGACGACAATCATGGTCAAGACACCAGGCCAGAGCATCCAGTATCGGGGACTCGGGTGATCCTTGGTAGCATATCTCTCGCTGAGAGAGAAATAGTTTATTAAGCCATCCCACTTGGGGTCGTCAGAGGCAGAGCCACCAAAAGCGGCGCCGTATTTGATCAGGGTGGGTCCAATGATACCCCAGGCAATGACGGTACCAGAGAAGAAGGAGATAGCAACATTCAAGCCGACCAACATACCGGATCCGATGAAAGCAGGAGTCCACTCGAGGTACCAGCCCCAGTTCTCGACTGCAATGGCATGGTTTGCGTACTTGCCCCAGATGAAGAACCAGGTGAAGAAGTGCCAGTCCCAGAGAATGCCGATGGCGTACTGCGACACGACGCGCAAGACGCAAGCAGCCCCGAAGGCAATGGAAAGCGCTCTCATCTTCAGCTTAGCAGCCGCTTCACCGCCGACAGCCATGTGCATGGAGCGTATGGTAACAGCAGTAGCGGATGGGGTGGGGAAGATGAGACGCAGCTCACGCGCAACGTAGATGATGAAGAACTTGCGAAGAGGCGTAGCAAAGAAGAAACCAAAGTAACCACCAACAGCGGCCAAGGCGACAATTCTCCAGTAATCGTTGGCGGGGGTGTCGAGCAGGTCGAGCTGATACAGAGCGGGGAAAGCAGAGATGAAGACACTGGAGAGACCACCAGCGGCCATGGCGGATGTTTGCAGGATCGCATTCTCCTGAGGACCAAAGGGACCGCCCAGGAAGGGAATGAAGCTCAGGTACTTTTCGAAGGTCTTGCAGACGGCGAAACCGACAATGGTACCGAAGATGTTAGCGCCAAAGGTCCAACCGGTCTTGAGACCCAGGTAGACGTTGGAAGCATTGACGAGAGCACCGCAGCAAGCACCGACCAGGATGGCGCGGACAGTGAGAATATTGCGGTCTTCGCTGGGTAGATCGTCAAAGGGGACGAAAGGGTCCTTGACTGTCGCGGGGGTCAGCAATTGATGCTCATTCGGTAGCTGAGTTGAATACGTACCGAAACCATCCACATCATCGTCGCTGTTGGAAGAGTCGTCGCCAACTTCAATGGTGGCGTTCACCTTCTCGTCGAAAGTGGGCTTAGCATCGCTCTGGGTGGTGTAGGCCCTGCCGTTGTAGTCCTGGTCGTCGACGGACTGGCGGACCCGTTCGACACTGATAATAGGGAGAAATTAGTTGAGCACTCGGCAATGGAGCGGCGCTGGTCCGACTCACCCGTGAGAGGTGAAGACCGTCTGGTCTGCGTAGTGAGGCTGAGAAGCCATGGGAGCGGTGGCTGTCTGGCTGGCGGGCTCGCTCGGGGCCTTTGTACAGGGCGAACAGAGGATGGAGACAGACAGGCAGTCAGTCCAGTCGCACAAAAGGGAGTTGCGACAACGGATCTGGCGAGGGGGTCTTAAATGATACAGACCAATGCTACGGCCGGCTGACCAGCGCAGTCGCACACGGGCCAGAGCAGGGACCTGGGTACTTTTCCGTGCCACCAGATAAGGCGCAATGGTGGTGTTGCCGTATCCAGTGACAGCAGCGTGGGTAGCCCGTATGGAAGCCGCGCTAGAAGGCAGTCGGCTCCCTGTTGAAGCTTAGCCGCGCAGATTGTGTGGGGAGCGATAGACGGTGCAGCGCGGTCATTGGCGCTGCTGATACAACCGTAGCAGCGACGCAACAGCTCGCTGCCGCCGTCAGCACGATAGACGTGATCCAGAACCCTGCTAGAACAATGTCTCACGCCGTCCATTGGGCACGCGCCTGCTAATTGCGCTGTGTGAGCGGCCTTGTGCGTCGTGCATTCATGCTAACGGGCAGCCTCATCGGGCAAGCCTGACAGCGACGCCTCTTCAAGGGCAAGCGAAGGCTTGTTTGCCCGCAGCAGCGCCGCCCACCTGCTCCTTTTGACCCGGTGGCTGATCGGCCAAGACTGACGATAAGAGGGGGAATCCCATGCACCAGCCGCATCCTCGCTTTACCGAAATCCTTCCTCAGCTGCTGCTGCTACCTGCTCGGCTGTTGGCCGTACTGGGGCTCGTATGGCCCATTCACCGCGCGCATCCCCTTAACCATTTTCATCGGCAGCTCCGGCAGCATCTCCTCCACGCCTGCAATCATCCGGACCTGTTCTCGCGTCAGTCCAACCGCCCTGATGCAATTACCCGCGCCGCTCAATACGAACATTGATTGCAACCAGCTGCTTCTCCATGGCGTTGCTACTCTGCGTAAAGTCAATGAGCATCGCTGAGCCACACGTCCGGCAGAAGCGGTGTGGCTTCTCGCGACTGGCAAACAGATACTCGCCCATCTCGTCCGCGCCGCTGCGGATCTCCACGTCGCTGGCCTGCGGGTATGTCAAGATGTAGCCGTTCTTAGTGCAGATCGAGCAGTTGCAGCACACCACCATCTCGCTCTCCAGCCGCCCATGCTGGAAGACGATCCGCACCTTGCCGCAGTGGCAATTTGCAAGATACGTCTGCAACTTCTTCTCTGGCTCGCCGTTGGTCAATGGCTGCTCCTCTGTCATTGCTTATCGATGCTTAGATGTCGCGGTAGCTTTGCGCGCGATAAGCAGACGGCAGCTCGCGCCAGCTCTTATAACACTCGCATTCCCCAGGGTAGCATTCGAAGGATTCCCAAGCTGAATAATTGATTAGGTCGCGCCGTGCCCGTCAAACTCCCCCGTCTCCCAGCTTCGTTGAGCGTTGTTCGGCGCGTTGGCCCCCATCGTCGCTGGTTCCGCAGCTATCGTGTAGACGTCCGCAGTTGGCTCCTGAAGCGAATGCGACTATCCCTGCTAAGTCGCATGTGCCCCGGCGTTTCATTCAGTCTCCCTTGCCTGAGCCGGGCCGGCGCCATTTGCCCGAGCTGCCAAAGACGAGTTGGACTTTGAGACATGCAAAGCTTTCGGGGCCAGAAGGACAAAAGTATGAAAAGAAGATTAGTGTGCACTGAGTAGTATACATTAGGCTGGCGTGATGCAAGTCATGCCCCTAGGTGCTATATCCACATTATCCGCCATCTGATCATACAGGGGTCTATAGGTTCGTGACTTTGACGTCCTTCCAACTCTCCGGAGTGATACTCCTTCCGACGCGTTTGTCTATCGAAGTCAGCACCAGCTCATGATTTGTCAAGCTTGCCTTCCCAATCACCTGCGTGATCGGTGAGTAGTCTGTATCGGGCTGAGGCAGTAACCTGAGTGTGAGCACGACATACCTATGTGATCGATGACGATCTTTGAGCCCTGCTGGGCAGTATGTTGACGGCCGACCACTTCTATGAAGTCGTTGTCTGGATCCATCAAATAAAAGTAAATGGAGTGATCCACGAGGTAATCCTTGCCTTCAGGGACATGTTGGGGCGTGGAGAAGTATACACGATATGCTTTGCACATGGCCTTGATGTCGTCCCAGGATCCGGTCAAGCCGACGATGTCCGGGTGAAAGTCTTCGAGGTACTCCTTCACTACGTCGGGTGTATCCCTGTTGGGGTCGCATGTCACAAAGACAGGGACCAGAACGTTTCCACGTTTGGCCTTGATATTGTCAATCATCTTGGCCATCTTGTCAAGCTCGTCGGGGCAGATGTCAGGACAGTGCGTGAAACCAAAGTATATCTAGGTAGTGTCAGAGATGTCTCCCTTCTACGACTGAGTGGGTGGACCAACCAGCGAGAACTTGCCCTTCAAGTCTTCTTGTGTAAACGTCTTGCCGTTTTGATCCACCAGCGTGAATTCTCCTCCTATCCTAGGCTTGCCTACGCCTTTGCTAGCTTCTCTCGTCCGCTTCCTCTGAAGTCGCGCCTTTTCAGATTGAAAGTACCACGTCATGCCAACACCGCAGATGATGAAGAAGGCGCCGGAGTAGATGGAAAAGGGTCCCATCCTCTTAGCAGCCTTCGCCTGCTCGACTGTCCGGTACTTCGCCAGCCGTGAGACTGTCGATGTGATTGGTCGGCGCTGTATACATTTCTGCACATCTCGAGTTGCTGGGCGGAATCGAGAGGTCTGAGATGGAGTTGCAGGAGAGATGACGGAGGACTTTGTTGCGCCGCGGAGCATTGCCCACGCAGGTGACAGTTGTCGAGCCATGCTGTGCGGCGTTATCAACGCTGATGTTGAGAGACACTAGATGTGAGAGCGATTGACGGGCCAGGGCAAAGGAAGAGGCGAAGGGAAAGTCTGAAGTCAGACCAAGGACCGCGTCAATGACTGCAAGAAAGTTCCTCATGCAGCACCTGAAAATTAGCCGAAGTTGTCCCGAAGCAGAGCCGCGTGACGGGACCTCGACACGCTCGACTTCGATCCCTCAGGTGAGCGCCCTGGCGTGTCTGGGCCTCACACGACTTCGTCTGCGTACCCAGTCTTCACATGGGCTGATTGTCATACTTAGATTTACTGAATTGTCCTGCGTGAACAGTATGGAGCACTTCGTATTCAAACAGTCTCAAGAGTCGGTCGATGGACACTGCTGCATTAGACATGCTTGTCATTCAAAGCGTCGATGGTTCAATCCCCGTCCCTCATCTCCTGCAGCATCGCGATAGCGCAGAAGTCCAGTTGCCGAGCTAAGCCCTCAAGAAGACTTAGGCGGGATTGTCGTGAAGCTTGTAGCCTGTCAGTCAAACTCTGATCATGGGAACGCGTGAAGCCCCCACGATGCTGATCCAGCAGCACTCTCGTCTTCCCCAAGAGCTGGGCATGAGGTTAGGGTAAACTTTATCGTTGGCCACTGATCCTGGAGACGAACCATCGCAAGTACCTGACTCGTTGCTTCTATTCTAGCTGAGTCTCCTTTTGAGGCCGCTGGCGCAGTTGTGGCACAGAACGACCACACTTGTTCTGCCCCCATTAGCTTGCAAATCGCGTTGGTGAGACGCTCTGTTGAACGTCTATCGCCTCTTCCGTATCTTCGCTTTGTCTGCCATTTCGGAATGATTCCTTCTTGGCTTCAACACTTGTCCCATCCAAACACCCAACCGGAAATGATACAGACGGCTATTGAAGCCTGATCGCAGGGACGTCAGGGCTCGGAGCGCGACCATGTCTCGTTTGTAGGAGTAAACGACCTTCTCTAGACTCCGTAGGATATTTTCATGTCGCATTCCAAGCTTTTAGACACCATAACGAAGCTTTTTGCGACTGTGCGAGTCCTGTTGGGCTTCTAGATGGGGCTCATGTCATCTCGGGCCCACAGTTTGACCGTACGGTCGTAAGCTCCGCTGACTATCCACTTGCCATCTCGAGTGATGTCGCAGCTCAGGACATTGCCAGTGTGTCCGGTCAGAGTCTTTACTGGTGACCAGTCGCCCGCTGAGTAGAGCTGAACGTTCTTGTCGAATCCGCAAGACACCGTAAAAGTGCCAGACTTTCTGATTGGGATTTCTTGACCGTTGCTGCTGACATCGAAGTCGTCTGGCTTTGAGAGCGGGGAATCCAGACCCTGAAACCACCTTATGTCAGTGACGCCTTTTGAGTGCGTCGGGATCTTTGCAACCTCTGCGACCTTTCTGATGTCCCAGCAAATTGTTAGTCCATCGCCAGATCCTGTAAGTACTCTGTAGCCTTCGGCGCTCCAATCAACTCCATAGATTTCTTTGAGGTGGCCTTCAAGAAGCATGACGGTTCGTCCCGATCTCAGATCCCATACACGTCCAAACCCGTCCAGACCTCCGCTGGCCACCAAGCTCCCATCGCATTGAAAGGCTACGCAATAGACTTCTTTGGAATGTCCCTCCTGAAGCAGCAATTCTTGGTGCGTCTCCACATCCCACAGCCTCCATGTCGTATCATAGCCAGCGCTTGCCACATACCGTCCACTGGGGTGAAACTCGGTTCTGCAAACACGTCCAGAATGGCCCTTCATGACTGCTAGCGGATCTTCTGAGTCTAAGCTCCATAGCTTCACATCACCCTCACCGCCGCCACTGACCAGGTTGACTGTGCTCGATGCCACGCCACTGCCGTCGAGCGTGGCTCCAGGCATCCAGGCTATGCCGCCCACTCGATCTGTGTGGCCTTTCATGGTGTGCTTCGACGACATGCTTGGTACATCCAAGAGCTTTACGGTACCGGCCCAATTCCCAGTCGCTACCAGATCTCCACTGGGCGAAAATCGCGTGACGCTGATGGGTCTGTCGCCCGAGATCTGACTACCAAATAGCTCGACTTCTCTGAGCTTGCCTTTGATCTCATTTCGAAATTCGACATGGCGTTTGAGCGGTATCTTGCTTTCGATCTTTAGGTATTTGAGCCTTTTTGCGGCCCTTGGTATGCTGTATTTTGCAATATCCTTTCTCGCTTGCAGGAGGCCTTCTGGACCAGGTGTATAGAACTCCTCATTATCGTCCTCTTCATCCTTGCCATCGGCTTCCAGATCTGCATCGGGCAACTCCAGGTCTCCATCTGCGTCTGCAGCTGCGCTTCTAGCAGTGCGAGCGTCCTCTAGCTCGATCAAGGCGTCGCGTAGGCGGTCACGGCGTGTAGCGCGGTCTTCTGCAAACACCAACACGGGCTGTTTCAATTGTCGAAGTCGGGTTTGCACCTGAGCATCATCAGTGGGCACGGCTAAGGTAGCTGCACGCTTGCGGCGCTCGAATTCGCCCAGGATGGCATGTGATCGGGCAGTGTCTGCGGTGGTCGCCATTGCGACTGGTGGCTCCCTCGCTGTGATGGTCAAGCTTGTTGTTGTATTAGTGAGATTTACTTGATCTTGAGACGTCAGCTGCCATCAAGGCAGTCGGTTCTCTTGATAGCCGCACTCAGTCTTTGCTTGATGTGATCGCTCGCTGTGTGCATGGATGATGGGCTGGGATCAAGGTCTGCGTGGCTAGATAGTGGATCTTGTCAGAAAGCTGCACCCTCGACAGAGGGATTCCACTGGGTACAAACCATACCTTGATTGAGGGGCACTGGACGACTGGAGCAGAATGGGCCAATCCAGCAGTCAAAAGTCCGCCAGGCGTATTGCGTCGGGCCGTTGCACTAGAGGTGCCTGAGGCTGAAAACAAAAGGGACGGGACATTTCAGATCACAAATCGTCATCACTTTCTCCTCGTGCGACATCGCCCTTCACGCCAAGTTTCTTGGTCACTTGCTGTGGCATCTTCACAATGGTCGACAGCTAGACCCATAATTTTCCTCTCCGACTAACACTCCAATGGCGGCACAGCTCCCGTCCTACGCCTGGCTCCGTCAATTGGCTTCCAATGCCACGGCCTCCTCCAGCGTGCGGAGCATACCTTCACGCGCCATAGTATCCCCAAACACTACCCGGACATCGCTACCCTCTCGTCCACCGCGGCGGCCTCAATTGGTGCAACATAGACGAAGACCGTCGTCTATCAGGTCCTACAGCACATCGACTTCGGCTACGGGTGACAAGTCCAAGTTTGCGTACAAGATTGCCGCTGCATTCTCGGGCAAGGGCGAGCAGTTTGATAAGGAGAAATATAATGTTAGATACGACTCTGCAACTGGCGTACACTGGACAGCGAGTGCACAGACTCCAGCCTCCCAAGTCAGGGCAAAGAGGCACAAGAGTGGTCAAGATGCATTCTTCGTCGCTGCAGTAGGCAAGACAAACGCGGTCGCATTTGGCGTCGCAGATGGTGTTGGCGGCTACTCAGACCAGGGCATTGATTCGGCCGCATTTTCACATGGCTTGTGCGACCACATGTTCCATTCAGCAGTCGACTATCCCGAGGGCTTCGAAAGTGACGGCCCTCGACTGTCTCCTCTGTCGCTCCTGCAGGTCGGCTATCACAAGCTCTGTCACGATGAAAGCGTTGAAGGAGGAGGAAGTACGGCTTGCGTCGCTGTCGCCGAGCCAGAAGGTGTTCTCAATGTTGCAAAGTAAGCATTCCTCAAGTCTTATGTGCAGCAGAGTGACTGATCAGCACCAGTCTCGGTGACTCTGGCTTTGTCCAGCTTCGACTCAATGCAGTGCATCACTATTCTGAACCCCAGACACACGCCTTCAACACACCTTTCCAGTTATCTCTAGTACCACCCAAGCTTCTTGCGCAAATTGCGAAGTTTGGAGGAAAGTCACCCTTCTCGGACATGCCTGCGGACGCGGATATCTCAGAGCATGAGCTTCGCCACGGCGACATCCTCGTCTTCGCAACCGATGGTGTTTGGGACAACTTGTCTACGGAGGATATCCTGGTTTGCGTTGCCCAGTCCATGGCTCAGAGCGGTGGCTGGACAAGCACGCAAGGGGATGGAATGGAAATTAGCAAGACACTACCATATCTTACAGCTGACGACCAGCCCAAGGGTACAACTGCGCTTCAGACTCAGATCGCTGTCAACCTGGTGACCAAATCCAAAGCTGCAAGTCTGGATAAGAGGAGGAATGGCCCCTTTGCGAAGGCGGTCCACAAAGCATTTCCTCGCGAGCACTGGTCTGGAGGCAAAGTAGACGACATTTGCGTTCTCGTTGCTGTCGTGCTAGAAGAAGACAGTACCAAGCTCAAAGCGAAGCTATAGTCATCAGTGACTGGCACAGAGACTCGGCCGACATTGCAAAAATTTCGAGGCACATGTATCATCATCTGCACAGGTTTTCGAAAGAGTCTTCAGCAGGACTGCATTGTAAATATCAATCTAGAAGCGAAACTTGATCTGAATATCGACAATGGATTGAGAGACCGATGGGTATCGGCAGGGAGAGTCACTGTTATTGAATCGAGCACTTCAAAAGTTGAAAATTTTTCAAAACGACGATTGCCAGCGCATGACCAGGGGACCCTCTGGTCAATGGCGCCCGTACTCTCGCACACACAAGCTAAACGATAGCAGTAGAATGGTAAATGCGAAAGTGTAAGGAGGATACCCAGTCATGGTGGCTTGCGATGCGGCCTTGATACGATGCATGCGGTCCCAAATCCGGCTGATGGATTGTGTACATGGTTGTTGCTGTGGCGACGACCCTAACCAGCTTTCGACAACGCGACTGCGTCTGAAGCGCAAGTCCACCTTCAAGATTCGCTTCATGCGCAGAAGACATCACCGTAGCCAGCCCAATCCTGCATGCTCCTATGTGCACTGTCACACATGATACCGACTAGCGCTCAACATCCTTCCTCTCTCGCCGCCAATCCTTCATCCATGCTATCGACCGACGCGACGCTCCAATGACCACCGCATCGCCAACGCCCTATGCTGTCTCGCAGTCCCTGCAACCAGGACGAGCAGCGAGACCGCGCGTCCCGTTGAGGGCTACCACCACGCGCGGGCCCGCCTCACAGCCCGCTTCCTCGTCTCGCCGACCGCACTCGCCCACATCAGCCTTGACACACCACTCCTATGGCTTCTCGGCAGATGCCCCTGCCCTACAGAACATCTCCATTGATTCTTCCGATGATGACCTTCCTCCGCCCATGGCCTTCAGTGCCTTGACGAGAGCAATTCTGGAAGACAAGCAGCCTCTCAGATCTCACTCTCCACCTAGACAAACGCAAAAGCAATCGCACGATCATGACTCTGCTTTGCAACACCATGCATCCAGGAGCGATATTGGCCGGATCGACCTCCCAAGAACAGGAACACCCCCTCGCGGAACTTTACGTATCCGGAGAACTCCGCCCCCTGAACAGCGAAGAGATGAGTCACCAGAGCATCGCCAATCGAGCGTCTCTAGATCAACCAGCAATTTGAGACGAAGCCCTTCCGGAAGCGAGGGTAGAAGCCGCTCCGACAGGTCAGTGGACCGCTCACGGGAAGCAACGCCCCTTGAGCTGATCACGCCTGCCCCTGGACCCAGACGGCGGAGAGCATCTCCATCTCAGCCAAACGCATCATTACCCTCCTCTGGCGCTCATTCCAGTGAAAGCCACATGAGCGCACACATATCTGTTGGTAATAGGTCTGACGCTGAAGAGCACGAAAGTGCTGAACCTGCCAACGACAGCTACATCAATCATGGTGCTGAAAGCGTCCATCACCGGTCAAAACCGTCCTCAGATGGCGTCCCTGGATCAATGCGGGTGAAGAGAATCCCGGCTGTATCGGGATCATTCTTGCGAGGTGCTCCCATGAGGCGAGGCGCTCTCCGAAGACACAACAGCGAAGATGATCAAAGTCCACAGGAGGATCATCGTCAGAGCTTTGCGCAAGATCCTGCGAACAGTATGAATGGACACAAGGCTCGGGAGGGCGACGCCCCAGCTGTGCATGCGCATGACTTTGCACCTCGTCCTGCTTCCCATTACAGCTCTTCTCGTCCAGTCTCGAGGAACGGGGTCCAATCATCTGCATCAGGTGGGGACAAGCCTCGAGCTCACGCAGACCAAGCCGAACCTCAAAGTCGCCCTCGGACCAACTCCAGTGCTCAGCCTTTCTTCAAAATTCCCGCACCACCGCCATTGACTTCACTTTATGACCAAGAAAATGAGCCTCCGCCTACGTTCAAGCGCAACAAACAGCAGTCTTCTGGAGTGCTTGACCGCGTGGAAAAGCCCAATTCTGACGCTGAAGACAAGCCTGTAAAAATGCTTACGGGAACGCCTAAGGCTTCTCGTGCAGTGCTAGCAAGTATCAGCAACAACACACCGATGAGGGCTGCACCGCCGCCGCCGAAGATGAGTGTGCTTGAGACTGCGACTGCGACTGCGGGTGCGTCAACAGTAAAGTCTAAGAAGAAACGCAGCCATGTTCTCGTTAATGGCAAAATGTTTACCCTGCGTGGGAGGCTCGGAAAAGGAGGCAGTTCAGACGTATACCGCGTTATGGCGGAAAACGACAAGATGTTTGCTTTGAAAAAGGTCAATCTAGAGGATTGCAACGAGGATACCATACGAGGCTACAAGGGCGAAATCGATCTTTTGAAGAAACTGCAAGATTGCGATCGTGTAGTGCGTTTATTCGATTACGAGGTGAATGAGCAGAAACAGACGCTGAGCGTGCTGATGGAAATGGGTGAATCCGATCTGAACCGCATCATCAGCCACCGGTTGCATCCCGATGATGCCCGTTTGGATCTCGCCTTCACACGCCACTTCTGGAAGGAGATGCTCGAATGCGTCTCCGCTGTACATTCCTACGATATCGTTCATTCCGACCTAAAACCGGCAAACTTCTTGCTGGTGCAGGGTCGGCTGAAGCTCATCGATTTCGGCATTGCCAACGCCATTGACATTGACAACACTGTCAATGTGCATCGAGAAACCAATGTTGGAACGCCAAATTACATGTCACCCGAATCTCTACAAGACACCAATGCTGGAGAACGAGCGTCCGGCGCGCCGAAATTGATGAAGCTGGGAAAGCCTAGTGACGTCTGGTCGTTAGGCTGCATCCTTTACCAGATGACCTACGGGAAGCCTCCATTCGCACATATAGCTAATCAGTGGAATCGCGTCATGGCAATCATCAACCCCAAAGTGGAGATTACCTACCCCGACAAAGGGGTGGGAGGCGTACAAGTCCCTATGAGCTTGAAGCGGCTGCTAAAGCGGTGTCTGAACCGTGATTTCACGCAAAGACCGACACTCGCTCAGCTCTTGGACGAACGCGAAGCCTTCCTCAATCCGGACGCAGAGCTCGACGGCGCTGTACCGATGACGGAGGATTTGCTCGGGCAGATCTTGCTCAAGGTCGTTGAGCGCTGCCGCGACCCTCGCCGCGGAATTCCCACAGATGTCGAGCTCCGCACCTACCCCAAGGGCTTCTTGGACAGGATTAGAGCGATGATGGAGAAGACATGACAGCGTTTGATTAGCGAAGTTTTCCTGGACTTGTGAATAATCTGTAGATGCATTTCTAGCGATGGAGTTGTTGGGTCCGGCAAATGATATTGTGTTCCATGCCTAAGCTGTATGATGCAGCTATGGTCAACTTGCCTTTACTCGCCCTCTCTCAGTACCTCTCTCAACCATTACTTGTGGAGCGCCCATATTCATTGTAGCTCGGGCTGACGGCCATGACTTTATGCAAAGTCGACCGCGAACCTCTGCTTCAAACGTCAGCGTGCATTACGCATCCGCTCTCGCGGCGACTGACCACCGGCGGGCGCGGCTGGCCAATTGTCCACTACGCAGTATCTTTTCAGGAGAGCTCTTACGCAACATCTTTGTGTATGGTAGTCGGGCACCTCGGATGACTTCGTGTCCTTTCTGGGGTTGCTTGTAAGAACCTCCTAATTGCGAGGCGAATGTGCTATCATATCCTTGTCGAAATGTCAGCCTTGAGGTGTCTCGTCGCGGGCATCCAACACTAGATAGATACCGTAGTAGACACCACCGAGACGTCCGAAGTGGATACGAGGAGCACAGGCGACCTGACCGACGAGACTTTGATACACACCTAATTGCTTAGGTAGGATTGATGCAAGGCGGGGTTGTGAACTTTACTTGGGACGTGGGTTTATCAGCCTTGAAATCAGCACTTTCCGAAGTCTAGTCGTAAGCGCGGAATTCCTTGCACAGTCACTGCCGTAGGACCGGATCGTGAGCGCGTCTCCACGGCGTTGTTGCAGTTCGTAGCACTGACGCTGCGGAATCCATGAGTCTGATTCATGCCATCTGCCATCAGGTCGACACCTTCCACGCCAGCCACTTGATCCACGGTGATGGAAACGCCGCTGATTTGTTTTGTCAGAGTCATGTTGCAGAGTTGACACGGCAGAATCAAGCGCTCCTGAAGGAGCTTTCGGCGTGCGGATGCTGCGCTGACCTCGCCTTGGTGAGGCAGATCGACGAATTGGGTCGCAAGCACACTGATCGGGTGCATGTGCAAGGATCAGCCTCCAAGCTACCCGCGGACGCTCGCAATCGAAGGAAGTGTCTCGATGCAAAGGCGGTAGGACCTCTTCCATGAAGCTGAAAGACTCTTCGCATATATCAACAAGTCCCGCAATCCGCTCTGGATTGAAGCACTTTTAGCTGAACCTTGTGTCGAGATATTTGTCGTCATGATCGCAACTGGCAAGCACGCGCTCTTAGTGCTCCTCCTATGTGTCAGCTCGCCATCATTCGTGGTGGCTGATTGTGATGATGACTGCCAACTACAGGGCTACATCCGTAATCACTGCGACTACAAGAGTAAGTGATGATTTGCTTACGTTGTCAAGGAGCACACCATCAAAACTCGTCGGGTATCTTCTGACAATGACTATAGGCTGTGCTATGGAGCATGTAGAGCAAAGCATGGATTGCTACAATGCAGCATCAGGCGAGTATAGTACGTCGAACCCCGGTCTGATCTCGCCCTGGGCGAGCTCTACATTGCAGACTTCGATTATACTGACACACTCGGAATTGTAGCTAATGCATCGGTAATTGTTCCTTGCTTGAAATCAATTCGAAAGAGTCACAAGACTAGCAAGGGCAATCACATCTGTGCAAACTGCTAGACACAACCACGACGAGGCCGCAAGCAACGGAAAAGATAATTAGTACAGGCTTCTGAAGAATCTGATGGCGTCTACGGGGTTATCATCACTGATTTGTGCTTATTGGAATGGCTTTCGTGAGCTCCTCGCAATGTATCACATAGCTTGCGAGAACCCACAACAGGTGACTTGTCTACTACGCATTGCGATCTAAGCGGCGCAGCAGTCCAAATCCATCGTGACATTAAGACCAACCAAACAAAGAGCCCGTGAGCAAGCTATTTCGATGCTCAGCTGACGTCTTGAATTCCGTCTCGATATAAAAGTCCGTGCTGTTGGGTATGTCAAGTTGTACAAAGAGCGCATGATAAGTGCCCGGGCTGCCTTTCGGCCAGAACCTATGACCAAACACCTTGTCAACCTTCCACTGTGTGGTCGACCAGCGTGCCGTGAATTCGAGATCAACGTCCATGGCATCGCCCATCATGAACAAGGATCCCGAGAGCCTTGCTTTCTTTTCTGGCGACTGTCCCAGCTCGAGGCCGGCATCGCGGAACGCAAGCTGATACTTGCGATTGCCTCTCATCAACTCAATGTCTTCCCATGATATGTCTGTACACGCTATGGAGCGAAGTTGATGTGGCTCCCCAGGCTTGACCTCGTACAGATATCCAGTAGCCGCAAAGATCTCAATGCAGAACTCATTAGGATCGCACTCGAACTCCGGTTCCCATTCTTTCTCGCCGTCAGCTGCAATCTCACAGAACATTCCCCAAGTCTGTCTACCATCACAGGTTTTGTCTTCTTGAACGACCTGTTTCGTATATCTAGGATATTCACGGTATCTACATCGCTGGTTGAAGTTTGGAATACGCTGACGAGGGACTAGGAATGGCTCTTCCCACTTTTTCTTTTCTGGAGAATACCAGGGATGGTCGCATTGTGACCGTGATTCAAGGTGGCTGCGCTGGATTGTGCAGCGACTTGGAGTGACTCGGTGATTTCCGCGCTCGGTTGGGCGACAATATGTGATAGGAGATGCAGCCACAGGAATATCCGCATACAGAGGAAGTATCGGAAAAGCTGGCAAGAAGGTCTTGGGGTAGTTTTTGAGCATCATGGATTGTGTTGCAGAATCCGTAGAACAATGTTGTAGTTTCACAGACCCTAGGCCTGCAGACCTTAGGCCCACAGTATATGGTCGTTGATACAGGAGCACATCCCGTTTTCTTCTTCAAAATCGTGCAAGATAAAATACGTAATGCGGTTTTACTGCGGACATGAAAGTCGTTACTAGCGTGCCACGTTGTTCATAAGCCCTTTTAGTTCAGAAGTAGACCTGTCACACGCGGGTCTCGAGTATTCCACAAAGTGACATCCTTCGGTGCACATATGACCGGACTACTTTTTCTAGTCAGGTGCGGTCAAGAACAGCCCTACAAGGGGTCTATTACTGCTGCACAGATGAGGAGGATTGCGCGCATTCTGTTAGAGTAGAAGATATTGCGCCACGCAGGGTCTTGGAAAAGTCTATCTGTCGAACTTGGTATACGCCACGAATCACTTGGCGTTGGCTCAAAGCATGACGAGGATGGATGGAAACAAGCAAGTGAGACGAATATTCTCTTCAGCTCTTCCCCGATGCCTGTACTTCACATGTTGCTTCGACCCCTGTCAGCCTGAAAGGCAATTGCCAATCAGATGCAGAACGTAGGGAGTCACGTTGCAACAACGCCGAAATGTATTTCATTACTCTAAGACATTGGCTGTTGCTCCTCAAAATATACATCACAGTATCAATCACTCAATCGAGGCAGCATGTCACGCCAAATCTCGCAGTCTCGTGCTTGTTGGTTTTCAAGGATCTTCAGATTGAGAGCCTATACGGTCTTTATCTGGAATAAATCGAAGAACTTGAAACGAGGAAAAGCGCTCCTCGGCCATGAAATGTAACTATGGCGCCTGCCGAAACGCCAGTTCGCCAAGGTACCCGAATGATTCTAATCTCGAAAGCACAACATGCTCAGCTCTGGAGGCGCTTGCCAATGCATTCCACCTCAAAGCCTAGACTTGCCAACCTCTCAGGCTCCACGACGTTCCTGCCGTCGAAAACTAATCGAGGTCTTTGCACGGTCTGGGCGATGTGTTCCCAGTCGACGCGCAGTGACTTTACCTTGGAAGTCTCGACGAGGTCCATTGGGTCCGACATGTCTACGCCCGAGTCTGGAGAGCCAGGTGTCCGTTCAACAATGTCGACCTCGTTAAGTTTCGAGGCGCATGGCTCAGTCTGGACTGCTTTCGAGTTGATCTGGTCTGTGCGGAAGATGTCCCACTCGGTCAGGATCACGACCGCCGCTGCCCCAGCACAAGCAGTCTCGGCATCAGGACAAACTCGGATGCTCGACCTGATGATTTCCGGCGCGACTTCCTCGGTCAGAGACTCGCCCTCCAGATCGCGATAGATTTGCTCAGCAGTCACTTGCGGGTCGTAGATGCTCACTTGCGCCTTCTCCAAGATCATCTGCCGCACAATCTTGATGGCTGCGCTCTCGCGAGTATCTCCCGTATTCTTTTTATACGCAAAGCCCAGGACGGCAATCTTCTTTCCCGCTAGAGTGTTGTAGAGTCGCTGCAGGATGCGCTTGGTAAAGCGGTCCTTCTGATACTCGTTGATCTGGACAACATATCGCCAGTACCCAGCAATCTCGGGAAGGTTGAGTGACTCTGCAATGTATACTAAGCTCAGGACGTCTTTCTGGAAGCAGGAGCCACCAAAGCCAGCGCTGGCCTTGAGCATGCCGCTGCCCATCCGTGTGTCGAGTCCGATGACCTTGGAAACTTCGTCGACATTGGCGCCGGTTGCTTCGCAAATGGCGCTAAAAGAATTGATGCTCGAAATACGCTGCGCCAGCATGCAGTTTGCAGCGAGTTTCGCGAGCTCCGAGGACCAAGTATTGACATAGATGATGCGCGAGACGGGCACCCAGGCAGCATATACGGAGGCGAGCGCCTGCGCAGCCACGTGCGATCTTTCATCTTCGAGCGAGCCGATGAGTACACGATCTGGACTCATCAAATCTCTCATGGCCGTGCCCTCGGCCAGGAACTCTGGATTCGATAGTACGTCGAAGCGCACGTGCGGTCGGGCGATGGCGTGTAGCATCTTGCGCAATTGGGCGGCCGTTCCGCACGGGACTGTGCTCTTCTCGACGATGATCTTGTCATCTTTGGCGACTTCAGCGATACACCGAATGGCTGACTCGACGTAAGTCAAATTCGCTGCTGATCCAGCGCCGTGGCCAACAGCTTTGGTGGGTGTGTTTACGGCAATGAAGATGAGTTGGGCTTCGTCGATTGCTTGGGCGACGTTGGTTGAAAAGTGAAGGTTGGGGGTGCGTCCATCTGTGCCATCGCGAGCAAGCTCAACGGTATCATAGAGTCCGGGCTCGTACACGGGTAGGCTTTGCGATTTCCAGGCGGCAATGCGAGCTTCGCTTAGATCGACAACAGTGACTTTGATGTGAGGGTTGTGAGCAGCGATGACTGCGCATGTTGGCCCACCCTGGCACGGGGTCAGTATGTTGTACGGATGTCAGAAAGGCAGACCCAAGTGAGACTCACGACATAGCCAGCGCCTATGCAGCAGATATTGGTGATGCCCGACGTAGACATGCTGGGTGTGCTGGTTGCGACAAGATTCTGTGCGAAATAGAAGTTCTTCAGCAAACGCGGTACAGAGACACAAGAAATCCAGGGCCAACATCAAAGGTTTGGCAGAATAAGCTAGAAGTACAATCGGCTTTCTACAGCCTGGACGCGAACAGCTGCAGAGTCCGCACACAGTCCCCGGGCGCAGCCTGCGCCTCGACAGCAGCTGATGTCACCCCTCTGCTCCAGCCCTTCTCGCTTCGACCATCCTTCCACCAGACTCAATCGCGTGACAAGCCTGGACAGGCGACGGCCAACCTCAACGGCAACAAGCATGATCCAGCCACAGCTCGATGCCTCGAGTCGGAAACGCCGTTGCAATCTCATGAGCGGAGCAGCGTAGTGCAGGCGTCGTCTGGGCTTGCACAGGTCCCTGCCAAAGTCCAGCGCAAGCGAGCGGAAACGAAGCTACGCTCGGTGCGTTTGTTGCTCAACACTCTCTGTCGGGGCGTCGAGATAGATTGTCCCTACGGCGTGCAGGTGCAGGTGCGAGTGTGTGTGCCCACGGTGTCGTATGCTCTGGGCCGCATTCGGACTACACCCGACGACCGACACACTAAAGTTTTGTGGCGGAGCCCGGCACAACTAGCGCTTGCGCGCTTGCAGCTCTGGCGCACCCTCGGAGTGTCCGGTGCGCGCGTGCCTTATCGGCTGGTCCCTATGTGGCTTGCAGCCCGAGGGTGCTGCAGTCCTCCTGAGTGCACCCACAACTGCACATGCACTCCCTAGTGGCCCTCCAGCGTACTTGCCCCTTTGGGCAGCAAGAAGCGAAAACCAGCCCTCCAGCCCTCTCGCGGAATTCCAAACGGTTTTCGCCTGTTTCCACGTTCATCACTTTCCGTCCGACGCAGACACTTGACTCAGCCCTGGTGGGCTTGCAGGTTGACTATTGACCCTCAACATTTCGCTTGCGGCATCGGGGCGGCCGCGTGGTCGACCTGTCGTCACTTGTATGGCTTGTCTGGCTGGTCTGGATCTGTCAGGGCTGATATGTCTAGCGAGATAACGATGCGCAGAGATATGGAAGCGTCTGACGTAGGCCATCAGGCTGTTTGCACCAGCAAGTGGATTGCTGCGTGGCCTGGTAGGGATGGATTAGTGATTGACGGTAGGCATGATATGCGGCTGGCTCTGGAGAACGCTGCAGCTGGGCTGGACTTGGGTCCTCTTGATTAGGTGGACGACGATGAGCGACAAGTGATTCCCCTACCAAGTATACATGTCAAGTATGCAATCAGCAAAGCAGACTCAAATGGACGAGCATCATGATGTCTATGTGATTTCATTAAAGTCTTTCATTACAAAGTCGGGGCAGACCAAACCACTTCAATATCCGTCACCCTCCTTCCAGTCCCTCCCACTTTCCAGGGCCCTCGTCCGCGGATCGTCACCCCGAATCTTCGCCTCAGCAGCCATCTTCTTCATCTCAGTGCCCAACTCCTTTATCCGCGCCCGCGCATTTCCCATCCACTCCTCCCCGTGCGTAGCCTTCCCCTGAGCAGCGAGCGCCTCCTCCTTCCCGCATGCATCCTGCAAACTCCAGAGTTCCTCCTGCATCTGATGAAACGGCTCATAAGCCTCCGCATTTCCAAAGCAAAACCCGTACAAGTCACAGTAACACACATTCTCCGCCGGACAATGCACTTCATTCCCCGTGAACAGGTAATGCCACATAAACTCCCAAATCCAGCCTGCCTTGTCCCCGTCCAGACTAGTCTTGTAAATCCACTGCCGCAGGTGAATGAACTTTTCGCGCGGAATCTGGCGGATGCGCTCGGCGGAGAGGGCGAATTGCGCACAGCAGGCTCCGGCGAGGATTTCAGGCAGTGCATCATCGGGGAAGAGGTCTAGCCATGCAGCGGCGAATTCCTCGTGTTCAGGCGCAGACATGGGTCGGATGTGCGAGGGACAGCCTGGTTTATTCCTGCAGCGTAGATTGGCATAGCCTTCTCTGATGACGCGGGGCGCAGAGAGCGCGCGCACAGTCTGCACGGCATCGGTGCCCAGGATCCACGGCGTGTGGTATGAGATCTGGTGCGAGTGCAGGAAGATGCTCACGTCGGGGAGTGAATCGTAGTGGTCGATGAGATAGGTGAGGTAGGGCATTGCCTCGTGGCCTTTGTTCATGGGCGTGTGCAAGGGCGCGGATTTGTTGTCGACAATGTAGACGTATGCGTCGAGCGAGGGGAGATGCTCTGCGATCCAGGAGGTGTTGTCCGCTGCCATGGAAGCCACAACGAGGGCTTTGGTGTAGTTGTGGTTGGGATCTGGCGTGCCGGGCGTGTAGATTGGTTTCTGCATGGCCTTGTAGTGCGCCCATTGCGTTGCTGCTGCTTGCTCGAGCAGTTCTGGGTGTTTGGCGGAAAAGGTTATTGTCTGGTTTTTGGCACGTGCTCGGCTGTCGGATATGGAGTTGAAGGTGAAGATGACCAGTTGGATGAGTGTGAATACTGTGATGGCCTGGAAGATGCGGCGAGACAGCGATGCTGATGAGAGAAAGGTGTAGCCAGGCCGGGATGGGTAGAGGAGGGGACTGCCTGGGTTGCCCATGGCTGCTTTGTCCTTGCTGTTAAAATTTCCAGGACTTGTCAGGTCTATCAATTGATGCGCGGTAGGTGGTGAGAGCGGGTTGTTCATGTGGCACAGGGCAGAGAGGTAGGGCTCGAGGTGCGTGTCGGGGCCCTGTTGGTCTTTAAGCGGGGCGGACGCGCCCAGGAGGGCCTATCGCGCCAGCCGGTACCCTCCAGCTCGGGGCCTAGACCTTCAACGCCGAGGCCCAACTGAGCAAAGCGCCGTGCTGATGCGTATGCTTTGATGCGACATCCAAGGCTGCATGTCTGCTACTTTTCACACACTCTCTTCCTTTCTGTTGATCTATGGTTCCAGGGATAGGGGAAAAATGTACGACTTTGGAGGCATGATCGCTGCATCAAGTTGTCAGCGAGTCGTCCGCGTTGCACCTGTACCCCTAGCCCCTCTCAGGGGGTGGTTCGAGCAGGCAAGACCCTTGACCTCACCGCGGTCAGTCGTCTTCATTCTCGAACAAATCCTATCTGACACCCTAATACTGATGGTCGGGAAAACTTCGATCACAAGCTTTTGAAGATTGCTTCGGGGGTATATCATTTTGGAGGGATAATAGTGCTGCTGGTCGTTGCTACAGATGAGGCCGCCCTATCGAGCGCCACCAGAAAGCTTGGTTCGAGAATCACCGCCGAAAGAAAAGCATAATGGCGCCTGCATTGCACGATAAAGCATTCATTAATCAAAGGAATCCTATCTTCAGACCTTCTCGTCCCGTTGCTCTACCTTGGTAGCTCTCTCCAACAGGTAATGAGACAACTTCTTCGACCGCTCGTCTATCAGCTTGGTAGCGCACTCTGCAACAACAAGCGTCAAGGGCAGCAAGATGAAGTGTGCAATGAGAAAGTTGGCTTCGAGCCCCAGTATTCCCCATTTGGGGAACGGGAACAGGTTGATCCAACCGGGCACCGTCGTGATCTGACTCTCCCTCATGCGTCCAGTAGCGGCATACAACCGGTCTCCTATACTCCAGAGAATCGGACCTTGCACCAGGTAGAAGGCGTACGAGATTCTACCTAGATACTGAAACACGGATCCTTCTAGTACCCGTCGCAGGCCCGCAATTCGTGGTACTGCAACGAGCGTGAGCACAGCGGCCACGGAGCAATAGAACCAGCGGGGGTCTAGTACAGCCTGGGGCTTCAAGTACGATAGTAGATACCAGCCTGGTGACTCTCTCAGTCGCATAGGATCGCCTGCGGCAGGAGGAACGCCACCTAGGTACAGTGCCACGGCGAGCAGCAGATAATTGATCCATCCCCTAACGGATTTCAGCTGAAGCAATGCCGGCAACTGTCCTGCGGTACTCAAAAGATGGACATCACAAAGCAGCATTCCCGCAACGAAGAGGAAACAGTAGTAGCCGTCGACCACGTACATAAAGTACCAGGCCAACATTGCCTCGAGGAGAAGCCTTGTCGAGGTGGTACATTGCGACAAGGTGAGCAGTAGTGTCGATACCATCAAAGACCCGCGGAACACGATTGGTATTGACCACAGGTGGTCGTTGTAGTTGGTGACTCCGTCAGCGTTGAAGACGAAGCTGTAATTCTTGAAGTCCAGGTACCATTTCCAGATCTCAGATAGGTAGGAGGCAGTGGGTAGATCTGCCGAGGGACTGCTGGATCGAATGTGTAGCCAGTGCCAGCTCGTCATCCAGATAAAGGTGATGCATGCGACGGGGAGAAACAGTCTGATCCAGCGTCTGAAGAGACCAGAGATGAGGTTCTCGTGCAGGAGTGTGGTATTGCCAGCATGAATCAAGCCCAACGGTTTGCGGGCCAGGACGAAGCCGGAGATGATGAAGAACAGAGCTGCCACAAAGTGATCTCCCGAGAAAAAGACCCGCACAAACGGGAAGCTTGCAAAGTAATACTTGCCCTTGTAGCCAAAAGCGTTCTCCATTAGGAACTGGCCTTGAGTGTTCTCGTGGGCCCACATCTGATGATGGCACCAGTAAGCCAGAAGAGCGGCGAGGCCTTTGAGACCGTCGAGGTAGGCAGTAGCCGAGTTCTCAGCGGGCATTTGGCTTTTTGTTACCCTTCGACTGGCGGTCCTCGAGTGGAGTGGTGATGCATAAGGGGATGCTTGCCTGGAAGCAAGTGGTCGGAGAAAGGCAGCAAAGGCAGACTTTGCGCGCTGCAAAGCTGCTGGTCGTTCCTTTTTCTGTAGGACCTCTGGATCGAGAAGGCTCTCCAGCTCTGGGAACTTTTCCACTGTAGGAGAGGACTCTGCAGGGAAGCGGTCCATGTCGCTGGCTCTCAGCTGTGTTGGATGCGCTCACAGACTGTGGCAAAGAAGAGATGCGTAAAGCTGCCAACGAAGGGTCGACAAGGCCTTGGAGGGCTCCGGGCTTTGTGACAAGATGTTGTAGATCTTGGATAGTCTAGGCCAGCTGATCGTGCTTGCCCTACGACTCGGGAGAGAAAGTCTAGAAGGGCTGGTCAAAGCTGGTCACAAGCGCTGTAAGCTGAAGGCAATCGACATGAGCCACTCTGGTGTGGTGTTGCTCTGACGGGAAATGATTCAGGTGTGGCCGAAAGGATTGCTGAAGAGCCAGGCGCGAGAGCGTTGAACGGCGAGGAGCCACATTGATGCTAGGCGAATTCCATACATCCAGGCGCATCAAAGGACGCGTTAGGGGCTGCCTGATGGATGCAGAGGAGCACACCTGCTAGCGTGGTGCCCGGCAGCAAAGCGTGCAGGTGTTGCAGATGGCTGTGCAGTGGTGCATCTGTGGGCGCTCACATGGCGTGCCCATGGCGTTGATCGCTTTTGTTGGGATGTAAAACAAGACTCATGAACAACCTGTGGCCGAACTGGCCTGCTCAGCGACGGCCCAGCTGACATGAAGTTGCTCGTAGCTTTTCCAGTGGCTGGAGGGTCTGTGTAGACAGAGGGGAAGAACGTGGGAAGGAAAGCGGCGAGCAAACGGCTGGGGCGGAGGAAAAGATTCCAGGCCCCCAGCTACGGCTGTGCGGGTAAACAGCCCAGCGGTCGCACTTGCCCAAAAACCACGTCCACCTGATGGCACTAGCCACTTGTGGCCAGCGATATCACATGGCGTCCAAACGTGGAAATTGACTTCGTCTGCTCCTGCTCTCAGGCCTCCACGCATCCCATCTGTGCCTTTGCTGAGCACGGTGAGCCGAGAGGCGCACAGCCATCGTCTCACTCCTGCGCCTGCTCCTATGCTATCGCCCATGACTCTTGCTTCCCGTACGAACACCGGCAACTGGCGCCTTGGCAGTCCTTTGCTGGAGTGTCCTGCAATTCCCACGATATGATCCTCATAGGGATTCTCGGCTCTGTCGTGAGCGGTGATGCCGTTCAGCTGAATTTCTAGACGGACCTATTCCAAGCCCGTCAAGCCTTGCTCGCTTCCTCAAAAACAATTTAGAGAGCCCCCGTCGCATTTGACATTGCATGGTACTTTGCTTTCCTTCCCACACCTTGCGAGCACATCTTGGTTCGAAAGATGGTTCAACTCACCAAGTCACTCGCTCTCGCCACTCTGCTGGTATCAGCAGAGGCTTTCAAGACCGTCATCCCCGTCTATTCCAACGGCATCCGTGGAAGTGCAACAGTCACAAACACCGATCAGGTTGTCTGCTACTCCGTTTCTCACACCGGCCCCTCCAAAGCCAAGCGTGATCTCGCGGACAGTGCTCCCTTCCCCAAGAGCAATGGCACCATCACTACCAGCTCTTCGAGCAGCATTGTGTCCACCCCCTCGGGTTCCGCCACCCTCAGCAACCCCACTGGATCCGTGAAGGAGACTGGAAAGGCCTCTTCCGAGACTGGCAAGGCCTCCTCTGAGACTGGCACAGCATCCTCTGCCACCGGCAAGGTCTCCTCTGAGACTGGCAAAGCTTCATCTGACGCAAGCAAAGCTTCATCGGGCTCCGACAAGACTGCTTCAGGCTCTGGAAAGAGCTCCGTCGAGACCGGCAAGGCCTCGGGAACAGGCAAAGCCTCTGCCACTGGCAAGGCTTCTGGCACCGCGTCCGACAAGGCCGCAACCACTCCTGCTCCTGGTGCTGGGGACTCGATTGACTCTGCCAAGTGTGCTCCTTTCAAGGACATTGGACCCCTGGCCATCCCTGGGTACACTGGCGCTGGCCTCTGTGGTCCTGCCTGCTCTCTCTCTCAGACCTTTACTCAAGTCGCTTGCAAGAACAAGAAGTGTATGACGGCCACCCTTGCCACTGACAAGAGCGGCAAGACTGCCTTCCCTCCTGCCGTCAGTGCTACAGCCACTGCCGCCCCTTGGCCCGCTGCTTCCTCCAGCCCCGACACATCGTCAGACCAATCTAACGACGATCAATCGAGTGACGACTCATCTTCTGATGACGCCTCTGCTGGCGATGTTCCTGCTCAGTCTCCAGATGCCGGCATTCAGGCATCTCAAGACAATGGACCTGTAACGGGTGGCAATGGCGCTGGATCCTATGGAGACTACGGCGATTATGGTGACTAGTAAGTAGCCCCAACATACTGTATTGCACATCATTCCTCACACCACTGCAGTGGAAACTATGGCTCCTACGACGGCCTTGACAACGCTGGTGCTTCTTCGTCGGATGCTGGGTCGTATGGCGACTACGGCGACTATGGGAACTACGGCTCTTACGGCGGTGCTGACAATGCTGCACCTTCGAACAGCCAGCCTCAAAACAACCCTGCTCCTCAGTACAACCCTGCTCCTCAGAACAACCCTCCTGCTCCTCAGAACAACCCTCCTCCTCCTCAGAACAACCCTCCTGCTCCTCAGAACAACCCTGCTTCGCCTCAGAACAACCCTCCTCAGAACAACCCTAGCCCTCCTCAGAACAACCCTGCCCCCCCTCAGAACAACCCTGCTCCTCCTCAAAACAATCCTCAGCCACCTCCTCCGAACAACCCACCCCACAACAACCCCCCTCCTAACAACGGTGGGAATAATGGCGGCAACAATGGAGGTAACAATGGAGGCAACAACGGCGGTGGTAATGGCGGAAATGGCGGCGGTGGGCTGCCCCCAATTACCGCCACCAAGACATGGACGACATCGACAATCTCTACATGGCACCCAACTCACGTCAAGTCAAACCCGACAAACAGCGAGCCAACCTCGGCGCCAACGCAGACTGTCATCTGAGTTGTTTGCAGAAGTCGATGATGTGAGGGGAGATAGTGGAAAGTGTCCATGAACGGCGTGGTACATGGGCTGCGCTAGAGGCGATCTACTGAAGTTTTTCTTAACGACCGGAGTTTCTTAAGCCCTTTTTTTTCTTCTTCTTTGACACAGTCCGAACCTTGCGACAGCAAAATCGATCCTAATGCGCGAGTACGGTAATAGAGCATGGGTGGAGTCGCGCATTGCAGGTGCAATTCGGCAATCTTCTAGGGTACACTTGCAATCTCAAAGACACTTGTTTGCTTCTGTATAGACTTTCGAATCCTCTGAATCGCTTGCCTCGGTGGTTACATTTGCCTGACTTGTCTACCTGCGAGCTTCCTCAGATTGACAGATGTGATTATCGTTGCCACAAGATTGCGGGCAACATCGATCGTGCCATGCCCTGCCACCTGTCAGATCTTGCCGCGGATTGCCGATCTTTCGTCTAAATCGCAATGTCTGTCAAGTATGACAGCAGTCTGCAGAGCTCGATAATAGTTGAATGCCGTCACCAGCATACTCTCTACTCGATTGCATACGCTTTTCGTGATTTCGCATGTGAGAGCGCCATAGACACCCAACAAAAGATTGGACCTGATCTAGGCTCTTGTCATGCGAAGGCAGAGCATGCAAGATTATGCAGGTCTGGAAAGGCGAGATTGACTCTAAGCCATGAAGCCACAAGTTGCAGTCCGGTCAAGCTACGCGCCGAGCAGCTGGGCGGGCAGGCTGGAAGTCTGACCATCACCCATAACAGGCTAGCGCGGATCAGATCGCCGCTGCGGGAGCCCCAGAGGAAAAGGACACCCATGCCCTGACTACCGGGTGTCCATAGATGATACACCCTGCGCTAATATCTCTTCTTCGCACCATCAGCGTTGAGTCGACGCCCATCACACGCCACGCAAACAACACACACCAACGCATAGAGTTCAACGCTGTCCTGGCGGGGCCTTTGAGCGCACCCTACAGCCCGAAGTCGCTAGCCTTTCGGCCCTCTCAGACTGTCGCATCCCCGGCCACCCCGACCCACCTCGCCTTTTGAGGTGTCGGAATCAAGACGCCATCGGCAGGAATTGCAGCATGGGAAACGCGCCCGACGTTCAATTCAAGCTTCGGCTAGAAGGCTCTGGAGTCCCAGCAGAACGCTGTCAAGCGAGGTGCGCATTCACCGGAGCTTATCGTGGGCCCTGCCCCAGTGCACACCAACCGTCTCCTGCGGTGCTGAGTCGGGTCTCTGTCCCTGTGGTCTCGCCCCATGAGCCCTCGCTTGATGACTTTGACGGCACCTCTATGCTCATCGTCTTGCCTCAGCCCTGTCTCTCTTCATCTTGATCCTCCAGTCCTCTCTCTTCGCAAGCATCACCTGAAGCTTCCACGAGACTGTTGACATCTCCACATCAATAATGGGCAGACTCTCGAGTCCGAGTCCACGATCGTGGTCTCCGGCTCCAAAAATGACGAGATTCCGCATGTTCCCTGCTCTCATTCTGGGCTGTAACATCTTCTTCATGCTTTACAATGCTTTTGGCAGGCCACAGGCACCCACCTTTGAGCTGACGGCTACCTTCCCAAAGAAGATCTGGCAGTCATGGAAAGTCGACTCGGTACACTTCGAAGACAGAGACATTGAGCGCGTGCGGACATGGACGAAACAAAATCCAAAGTACCAATACGAAGTCCTGACCGACGACAACGCAGAGAGCTATGTTCAGTACCACTTTGGCGCATCTGGCTTCAACAGACCCGACATTGTTTCAACATACCTGGCCCTGAGTCAGCCAAACACCCGCATCATCCAGGCGGACTTGTTGCGCTACCTCATTCTGTATGCCGAGGGCGGTGTCTGGGCTGATATCGACGTTGAAGCTCTGCGCCCAATTGACACCTTTATTCCCCGCGGCTTCGATGAGTCGCAAATCAGCATGGTCGTAGGCATCGAGACCGACGAGCCTGCTCTCAAGGAGCATCCCATCCTTGGCTCCAAAGCTCAGTCGCTATGCCAGTGGACCTTCATGACCAAGCCACGGACAGCTATCATGATGCGTCTCATCAACCACATTCTCGTTTGGCTGAACACCATGGCCGAAGAGCAAAGCTGCACCATCCCCGAGATTGAGATGGATTTTGACGCCGTGCTGACTGGCACCGGTCCTTCGGCCTTCACAAACGCTATCCTCGCCGAGATGAGCAAGGTGACTGGTGAAACCATCACCTGGAGCCATTTCCACGGTCTCGAAGACTCAATGGCCGTCGCGGGTGTGCTCGTCTTGCCTTCTGAAGCCTTTGCCGCAGGTACAGGCCACTCCAGATCTGGCAATCACTTTGGGCAGCGCGCTCTGGTGAAGCACCATTTCCACGCCTCCTCGTGGACGAAGAAACACCAGCGTTGGAAGCACCCCATCTACGACGAGGTTGAAAAGTGCAACTGGAAGGTCGAGTGCGTCCGGCTCTGGGATGCGAACGTTGCGGCGTTTGATGCTCTGCCCGAGGCTGAGCAGCTCAAGATCATTGAGATGAAGAGGTTCCCTACTATCAAGGGTGTAGAGCCTCCTGTGGCTGAGCAGAAGCCGGTCGAGCCTGCTTCTGTCGCAAAAGGGGCATCTGTCAAGGACATGAAGCCAGTCGACAATAGCAATGCTGTCGAGGCTGTATTGCCTGTCCCGGCAAAGGACGAGTCGAAAGACAAGCCCGCTGCGAACAGTCCTGACGCAAACAAGGCCTCCAAACTCGTGGAAGCCGCGAAGAAACCTCAAGACAAACCTGCACCAAAGGATAGCAAACCAGCCCAGCAGAAAGACGCGCAAGACCACGCCAAACAAGCGGCAGATCTACTCATGGATGCAGCTGCGAAGAGCAATGCTGCGGGTCAGCTTGTGAACCAGAAGATGGATCACGACAAGGCCTTGGATCTTGAGGACGAGGAGGTTGAAGAAGGCGATGCAGGCTCGAGGATCGCTTCGATGCTCATGAAGGGTGCCCCACAGGATACTGATAGGGCTGAAGGAGGGAAGGACAAGTCGGCGTCTCAACTGCTAAAGGAGGCGTACAACGCCAAGTCCAACAAGCATGATGGTGGTGGTGGAGCTGCTGTTGCAAAGGTTCAGTCTAGCAAATCCGCTGTCGATACGGTCGCCACGACTGGGACTTCAGCTGCTGGTGCATCGACGGCCCAGCCTTCCTCCTCAGCCACCAGTCTCCAGTCAGTTGCTGCGATATCTGGCACGGCTTCTTCCACTTTCTCTCCACCTGCGGCGTCAGTCGCAAGCTCAACTTCAACAGCCTCCTCATCAGCCCCGACCTCGGTATCGTCATCGTTGGAGCCCCTAGCGGCCTCAACTTCAACCCCATCTTCTCTCCAAGCAGCATTGACCAGCATCCCCTCAAGCGCTCCTTCATCCTCAGCAGACTCGACGCAAGCAGGTCCGACATCACCAGCCAAACAAGATACCCAGAACACGCCGCTCAAGCCAGAGGATGTAGCGAAAGCTGCCGACCATGCATCCTGAGCGTCTTGTATATATTCTGAACTTGTCCCGAAATTCTGGCGATTAGATCTTATTTGAATAACGGCGTTAGAGAGGAGCCGACTTATGTGAAGCGCAAGGGCGTCATGAGATTAATGAAGCACCTGAGACCTGGGACATGTTTATGGCTGATTGGCATGGAGCTGCATTGGGTCGCATAGACGGCGTTGGAGGTGTCCTCGGAATTTTATCCCTTATCTAGGCATCGAGCACCAGATACATAGCGTGGCCAACGAATTTTTTTCCCACTCTATCGTCTTCACTTTTCTTGCTTCTGATATCATGTGTTTTTGCGCGCTGTCGTTGGCATGCCTGTCATATAGATAGTACTGATGATGACCACATCTACACTGCGGAACAGACTGATTGTAAAGTCGCAGCCCGATATGGATGGAAGACAAACTCAGCACGCCAATGTAGTGAGGTTGTAAGATCATGTTATTCATCTATAGTCATCCATTTCGATCATGATGGAATGCGCAACGCCCAAACACCAAACGATGCATCCCATGACAGATCCAACCGCCACCAGGGTGAATAGCAGGGCCGCTCGTCCCAGCTCGGCTCTCTTAAACCACGCAACAAGATACCTATACAACCTAGCGAACCCTCGAAAAAGCCTCAAATCACCCAGCAGCCACTAACAAAATGCCAGGTCCCCAAGCAACCGCTCCATCCCCACGTCCGTGCCAGCACTCTTACTCTCTTCAATACCAAACGCAAGGAAAACAGAATCATCCATGAAACCATGGTACCGCTGCCCAGCGCCCATCCAACTAATCGCCGTCGTCTCAAAGGACTCGAGCTGTCCCTCAGGAATGGGCGGCGCATCAGGCCCACTATACTGTATAGCGCCCGTATCCTTACTCAACACACCTCGCCCGCGAATCCACAGCGGTCGCTGAGAAATAGCATGCAGCGCAAACGGAGGCCTCGAGTCAAAAAGCACAACATACGGCTCAAACGTCGCGTGCCCCGCAGTGAGTTTCTCATGGTGTATAACCTGCAAGATAAAGGTATTGCTCGGCGCAGGCAGACAATGCGCATCACTCCGCCGACACAGCGTCACAGAAAGACTATTCGTCCCCGGGCGAATCCACTCGAAATCGCCGCGTGCAATAGGCATGTACTTTGCCATGCAGACTTTATCGCGGAACAGCGTGGAGGGCGCAAGGTTAGGCCCTACATCGCCCGAGGCACCGAGTTGCGCGAAGACGCGCGTAGGCCAGATTTCATGCTGCACGTATGCGGTGCCCTCGCTGTCCCAGAAGAGCATAAAGTTCTTGTGCACTTGGGATTTGGGCGTGCCGGGGACGGCGGGGCGCTGGATCTCCGTCGCGTTGGTGAACATGTTCGCTGGTGCTATGCCCGTGAAGTCGGGGAGCATGGTCCTGATGTCTTGCACGAAGAAGCCCATGCATCGGTCGGGGGACTGGGCGTTGTAGGAGATTAGGGGTCCATTGGGGCTGTAGAAGACGCGGGAGTCGCGCGGGCCGGGGCGCATGTTGTAGTGCTCTAGGTCCTTTGTGCATGTGCCCTGGTTGGTGGTGTTGACCGGTAGGACGGAGGGTGTCTTCTCGCAGAGGAGCACGCCGTTGAAGAAGGAGCCCAGACATTCGAGCTGTTGAAAGGGGTGGAAGCCGTCGGAGTCTGTGGCGACGAGGAGGTACCAGTCTGGTTTTGTGGGGTGCGGGATGATATTTGGTCTGGTTGCGCCCTGGGAGAAGTAGACATTGAAGTATGTGCCGTCTACGGTTGATTGAGCCCAGATTTCTCTGTACTCGAGGTCGTCGTTGGAGTAGGTCTTGAAGTAGGGGGAGAAGCCGTGGTAGTTTGGCCTGCGGATGGGAGGTTGAGGTGGTAGTTCT